>JALBCR010002942.1:0-85034 GCA_030710515.1 Abscondita cerata
TGGTAGTGCTTCGGTTCGGTTGCGTGTGCTGGGTGTAGCATTATCGAAAATGTTTGGGCTCGAATACTTGCTGTTATCCGTGACAACAAGGGCCAAATTTTATACCAGTAAACCGTAATGCACTAATTGCAGCCATTGATACCGCATGGGAAACGATTAATATTAATTATATTGATACCTTGATAGCGTCAATGAGCAGACGCCTCCAAGAATGTATCAATAATAATGGAGGTCACACCCATTATTGATTTCTTATATTTATTTATATAGTAATACCTTTATTTAAAAAAAAGTTTTCATTTAATTTTAAACTATAAACTTGGTATCTTAATTATAATTATGTAATAAATTCTTGTCAAAAACTAAATATATACGTTGACAATAAGAATTGCCTTAGTTTTTATTTTCACTTTTTATATTAACTACAGAAAAAATGAAACGTCATAAAATATACATTTTGTAAGGACTAAATATTATGAATAGAGAGTTTAAATGATTTTTTTAATAACTTACAATAATTAGTAGGTTAGATTTATTTAAAATAAGTAATAATCAGTCAACCCGAAATAACCATGTTTAGTTTTTGATTTAATTTAAAAGTTATTGCTTGTAGACGTTTTTGAAATCAAAATTATTTCTAATTTTATTTTGTAAACATTTCCTAAACAAAATTTAGATTCGATAATTAATCGAGCTATGGTGTTTAATTAGCGATACCTTCAAATATATTCCTTAAAGAAAAAATTAAGTAAGCAACGTAAATTACCTATTTTCTAAAACGTGCTTAGTGTAATGATTCATTCTACAGTCCTTCTATAAGATAACCCTTGCTGAGACTACCTGCTGTTATTTTTGTGCTCCCTCAAACAGCAAGTAAATTCATTTAGCCTACGTTCCTGACTAGTATGTCTAGTCAATAAATTTCAAAAAAACAATTCAAATTAATTTCATTAAAAATTTTGTCTATTTTAAATGTACAGCGCGATTGGATATGAAAAAGAAATACGTTATAATGCGTTACAAACTAATTCATTTGTATGGAAGAGTAAGGACTTACCATCAATATATGCTAAGCGAGCGTTTTTTCCAACAATAATATTTTTTTATGTAGAATGAAATTCTTGGTAGGTTCTGCTTCTTACTCTTGTTTAATTATATACAATAATATTACCAATACTTTATCGCTCTTTACATGACATGATACTAATTGAACAAAAATAAAAATCTCTGTTTTATTCAACGTTTGCCCACTAAACTTTAATGGTAATATATCTCATTGACACCAGATTCTGTATGTCCAGTTAGTTTCTCTTTATTGTCTAAAATCTCAATAATCTAAACAATTACTTGTTGATTACAAACTATACTTAAAAACGTACCAATTTACATACATGGGGACAACAAATTATTTGAAACCGTATTTCCTATTTCAATTTAATTTGTACTTTCAATAATGTTTAAAAGAAATTTCGAATTTTTTCATTTTGTCTTTAAAATTCAAATAGACAGGTACAGTTACAACAAAATTACTTAAAATATTTCCCTTGATTGTTTTGAAAGAGGTAAACACGAGGGGTGGACACGTGGGGGAGTTCTGGTGTACACTCTGAATTCCTAAATTTTTTGGTAAATTTCCGGGATTTCCAGAAGAAATTCTAAATTATTTTGTGGATTCTCGAGGATTTCGAAAGAATTCACAGGTTTTCAAGGGGAATTACAAGGGGTTTCAAGGGAATTCTGGAATTTCCCTAGGAATTCTTAATTATTTTGGAGATTTCCGAGGATTTTCAAAAAGAATTCCCCAAAATTTCTAAGAATATTCTTGTTTTCTTTTGCGCGCGCAGAATCGCGTGATAATTATCAAGGGAAGTTAAACAGAACCTCTCAATATTGATTTTACATCGGCTATTTAAAATTATAGGTAGGTATTTTCAAAGAATTCAATTAAATGTCATTTATTACATTAACGGCCAGTTGTATAGTAGGTAAATTAGATATTTCATTGAATTTGTGATTTATTGAGAATCACATGGTCAAATTCAGGCAATGAAGTTTTATAAACCAATCTTAATGCATTGTTAAATTACTTAAATTTAAATGAAAATTTTATTGAAATTTTTCTATAAACTGCTCTTAGTTAATATGGTATGTAATTGTCGGAGTGTCGCTGCATAATAACTGATCAGTTAGAAAATATATCAATAAATAAAGGAGGGGATAGGAGAGAAATTAAAACTAGAGAGAGATAAGGTTTAACAAACGTAGGATATAAAAGTGTGTTGTGAGATTCTAAGAAACAAGCTAGAAATGGAAGTAGAGGAACAAAAATTAATTCCGATTGGCAGATGGGCTTCAGAAAAGAAGAGGTACTATCGATTGTATATACGTACTAAAGCACCTGATTAATTAACAGAAAGGAGAAAAAAGTTTGCCATTTTTTTTGGATTTGAGGGCTGCGTTTGACAAGGTGGAAAGAGGTTTGTTGTGGAGAGGATGAGAAAAAAAGAAATCAGAGTGTGGATGTAATAAATGCGGTGAAGGAAATTTATGAGGACACGAGTTGCAGAATCAGAGTGAGAGGAAGAATGTGGAACAAATTTAAAACGGAAAGAGGACTGAAACAAGGATGTCCGTTAAGTACCCGTGTTTATTTTCTTTATATATTGGGAATCTAGAAGAACAATTGAGAGAAATCAAGTGAAAGGAATAGTGGTAGGAAGAAGAATAGAATGAGTATTGGCGAATGCAGATGACATAGTTGTGATAAGAAAAACTGAAGAAGATATGAAAGGGGTAATCAAAACTCTAAGGAAATACTTAAAAGAGAAAAGTTAGAGGCAAACGTGAGCAAAACAAAATCATGAAATTTAATAGGAAGAAAGGGAAAAGAAGAAAGTATCATGGCATTGGGGAGACGAAGAAATAGAGATTGTGGACAAACACAAGTACTTAGGATATGTACTAAAATACGATAATAAGGATAGTGAACAAATAAGGAATTGGAAAGAAAAAATATGATAATTGGACAAGTGTGGGGAATAGAGAAAAGAATATTCGAAAATATTTTAAAAAAACCGGTGGTTATTCAAGAGGATAGTCAAAGCAGTGATGATGTACGGAGGTAGAGATGTAGGGATGGAAAAATTGGTGGAACTAGAAGGTATACAAGAGAAGTACTGAAGTGGATATTGGGATTAGAAAGGAAACACCAGGGTACAAAACACAAAAAGGAAGCAAAAATAGAAAAGATAAGAACCAAAACCCGGAAGAAGAGAGGTGAGGTATGAGGAAAAGATGAAGAGGAGGAAAGATATTGAAATATTAATAGATGTTAGAAAGAGATTAAATTTCAAAAAAATACGGAGAAAGAGAAAGAAGATTATTCTTAATGAAAGGGAGGTTATGCGAGAGAGGAGATAAAAGATTGAGGAGAGAAGGAAAAGTATGGAAACAGAGTTAGTGAGAGATCAAGATACTGCAAATTTAAGAGAGAAGATCGAGAATAAAAAGAAGGAAAATATAATGAAAAGTATTGCGAGATTATTACAGAAGGGATACTACGTTATATAAATACGAAAGGAAAACTGAAAGAGAAAAGGGCGATTGCAAGGTTTAGAGGGAAATGAAGAAAGAGAAAATAAATATTGATGGAAGGACGAGGATAGATTGTGCAGACTGTGCGGAGATGGATGGAAGAAGTTGAAACTCATAAAAGAAGGATGCAATGAATTGAGAGTGGATAGAAGAGATAAAAGGATATTGTTAGGGGATAAATGGGGAAGGAATCAAATGGATGAGCGGAAGTAATGGAGAGAAGACAATGGATGGAGAAACAGAAAAGAAAATAATTAAGTTAAATTGAAAGTTTATTGTTACTTATAAAGATAAATTTTTTATTTTGTTATTGTAATTATGTGTAACCAATTCTTTTTTTTTGTAAACAACAAAAAAAACATCTATTCTATTATTTTGTGAAACGTTTTAACGACCCGATTCCGCACAGTACCACCCTTAATTCGTTAATCTTTTTTCTGGGGATTTTGAGAAGAAAATTGATTTACATTTTAAAAATTGACATTAACTGACCTAAATAAGGAAAATTTAAATCTGTTATTAGGTAGGCATAGACATAAAGCATAATAAATGCAAAATCAAAACAAAACTTTTAAATTATTAATATTATCACAGATTCTAATTATAGAAACCTCTGTAAATGAACCAATATAATTACGGACGGTTTTAAAAAAATTGGACGAAAATGACATTTTTACAGAAGCAAAAGTAAATTTGATAATTCAAGTGGGTTTTGAAATAAAGAATCGTTTTATTACTGACGTAAAAACGGAAAAACAAGCAAAGCAGCAAAAACTGTTGAAGAAAATATCAAAAATACTAAAAGAAAACGCGTAATAGATTCTGAGGCGAGTTCTGATGATAGTGAGGACGATGCGAGCGATCATGATGACACTGATGATAATGACGCATATTCGAAAACTCAATCTGAGAAACAAGCTCTCGCCCAATACTCCGAAACAATTGCAGATTAAATTTAATCAGTACTATGCTGACAATTATAGTTCATCGGATACGTTTTAAGCGAGAAGTAAAAAATTTAAAATAAAATTTCTCGAAAAACACCTAAAAACTAAATATTTATTTAATTGGCTAATTAAATTAATTAAATTAATTTTACAAATTCTCAAGAATGTTTAAAAATAGTGGCAACCATATTTCAAAATCAAAGTAAATATAATGAGTTTAAAATAGAGTACTCCTCTTAGTGTTCCTAAAGGAATGGTTTTTTGGAATATTTGTTTTGATTATTATTAAAAATATTATAATGACTGTTTATTATTTTGTCAATGGAATATGTATTTTTTAATGCCTTTTCTTTGGACCTTTAATAAATGTTTTGTAGCTTAATTGGAAGTCCTAATAATCGTGTCCGAATTAAACTTAGTTTAAAAATAACAACACTATTCTGGACTTCCAATTGTCTATATTTTATTTTAATAGAATAAACACAACGTTTCAATTGCTATTGAATCTGCAATCGTCTTTAGGTGAATACCAACAAACTAAAGACGACTATAACTTACCGTAGACTAAGATTAGTCAGGCGTCCAATTAGGAGTTTCCACACATTGTTAATGTCTACGCTGGGTTGACTAAAACATTCCTGTTGTTTTCGAAAACGCTGCTTTTTTTAAATTTTCTCTTGCACCAGTGCTCTTCTCGGTGCATAATTCTTGCCTCCGACCATTCATTTTCTGATGTTTTTCTCAGGAGTGTTACCCAATGCCGGATTTCAAAAATTTCTCCTCTGCTGCGTATGGGTTTATGTTCCTTCAACCTGATATCTAAGGGTCTTTAGTTTCCCTATGTATGACTGGCCGCATTCACATTCACATGTAGATGCAATTCTTGGAGTCACGACTGTTGTGTGGTCTAGTTTTGGAGATTATGCTACCAATAGTTCTTAATGATCTGAATACCGTGTTAATGTCATAATTTCTTCTTATCCGTTATATTTTCTTAGATAATCCTTTGACATATGGAATGCGTGTAGTGTTTTGGGTCTTCTTTTCGTTCATGGCTGGTTGGTTCTTAGAGAGTTGTAGAACAGTTTCTACCACTCGCTTCGGGTAATCATTTTGTTTAAGGTCTCTTCAGATGTTCTTGATTTCATCTTGTAGTCCTACCTCTGTATTACATAGTCTGTGAGCTCTGTCGACTAAATATTTAATAATCACTTTCTTTGTTGTTCCACTGTGATTGGAGTCGTAATTCAGATATTGGCCGGTATGAGTTGGTTTTCTGTGGACACTGATGTCACATTATCCTCATTGTTTCTTTTGCGATGGACGTCCAAGAATAATAGTGAGTATTCCCTTTCTTTCTTCATGGTTAATTTGATGGATACCTTAATGTTATTGAGGTGGTGTAGAAAAGGTCTAGCTGACGGTTGCTATGGTTCCAAAATCATAAACGTATCGTCTACATATCTGAGCCATAATTTTGGTTTCAATTTCGCTTTTTCCAGTGCCCGGACTTCAAACCAGTTCATGTAGATGTTGGCGATTACCGGTGAGAGAGACGAACCCATAGGAAGTCCGTCGTCTTGTGCAAAGAATTTGTCCTTTAATTGAAAATATGAGTCTTGAGGCAGTATTGTAGAAGTTTCATTATCCTCTCAACCGGTATCAAAGTTCTATTATGTAATTCCTCGTCCTTAGTAAACTTCTTCTGAATAATTTCTAAAGATTCTTCAACCGGAACATTAGTGTAAAGGCTTTCTCACATCGAAGCTGACAAACGATCTTGTTTTAGTAGTTCTATAGACCCATTGGCTGCCATCTTGAAGTGGTCGTAGAATTGGAAGTAAGAACTTGGCTGAGTTGGTATGTGGGCTCATAACAAGAGCTAGTTATTGGTCAGAGGCATGTTGTCTTTATGTATCTTTGGTAATCTATATAAACGCGGTGGTTTGCTGTGGTGTGGCGTAAGAGTTGTCCTTGTTCTCGAAGGAAGGTATTCTTCGTATTTCTTCAATATCTGGGTAGACCTTCCTCTCCAGGCTGGAAGTGGGATCTTTCTTCAAGCGTCGGTAGTTCCCCTTGCCGTAGAATCTTGTCTGTTTTTGGTCGTATGTATGGGAATCCATGATTACTGTTGCTTTTCCTTTGTCAGTTGTCAGGATTTTGATGGATTTATTCTTCTGTAGTTCTTTAAGGACCGATATCTCCCGTTTTGTTATGTTGCTTTGTTCTTTCCTTTTCTTTTCTAGTACACTCAGACTTTCCACTTGAACTCCTCTGCTTATACCGCTTCTAACTTTGCGGTCTCCACAGCACTCACGATGTCCAGAATAGGAGCATCTTTGCAAGTAACAGCAAAATTAAGTCCTTTTCAAAAGTGAAGTCCCCGTGATTGATAATGGATGTGAGGAAATGTTGACAATGGCTTCTTTCAACTTTCCGAGTATTGGTTGGTTTTGTTGGTTTTGAGTTAGGTTTGACTATTTTCTGTTGTGAGCAAGTAGTTGTGTTCCTCGAATCTTGTCACAGACGGTGTCAATCTTTCGGAGTATCGGTGCTAAATCTTCTTCCGAGATGATTACTTGATTTCATCGAACTTTAGTGTAGCGTCTTGGATTAGTGTGGCCTTCTTCCAACCCGCTATGACCGAAGAGAAACCCAAAACACTACACCAGTCATACGTAGAGATACTAAAAGACTTCTAGATATCAGGTTGAAGGAACATAAACCTATACGCAGATAGAAGAGACTTTGAAATCCGGCATTGCCCAATACTCCTGGAAAAAACATCACAAAATGAAATGGTCGGAAGCAAGAATTATACAATCGAGAAGAGAGCTGGTACAAGAGAAAATTTAAAGAAGCAGCGTTTATTGAAACCAACAAGAATGTCTTTAGTCAACCCTGCGTAGAGATTAACCATGTGTGGAAACCCTTAATTGGACGCCTGACTAATCTTAGTCTACGGTAATGTCCCTCTTCATTGACTTTGTACGCTTAGATCGCTTCACTGTATTAGTATATGTTACAGTAATCTTTAAGTTTGTTAGTATTCACCTGAAGACGATTGCAGATTCAATAGCAATTGAAACGTTGTATTTATTCTATTGAAAATAAAATATAGACAATGAAGTCTAGAATAGTGTTATTATTTTAAACATAACATGGTCTAAACCATTCAAACGTACGTTAAACTTAGTTGTTTGAAATTAACATCTCGATGATAAGATGAATCGTGAATCCGAAAAATGATCCTATTCTATACACCGATTGATCAACACCCTTTAGATAAAGGGTGGCTATGACATTTTAGACGTTGACAGAATTTTCTCGGTTTTTGATAATGTTAATTAATTGCCAATATTGATCAATTTTGGTCTTTACATTAGAATATTAGAAAAGAAACTCTACATTGAGAATGGTATTTCCAATCATACACAATTCTAATAAAAGCGTGTGACGTATGTCCGTTAAAAAATCCCAATGATGGCTTCTACGATCTAAATAATTGTTGAACGCTCGGTACAATTCAGTTCACAATATTTACTATAAGCATTCGTGAAAACCTAGAATATACTTTACATGAGTTGCCATAGTAACGTATCGGTCATTTCTACTACAATGTTTTCTTTTTGAAATACCAGCTTATACCCTAATTTCTAAGATTTTGAGGAGATTCGTCCAATCTTACGAAATTCTTAAGATTTTTCAGAAAATTTCTGCGATATTCCAAGGAACTTGAGGGATTTCCAGGGAACTTTCAGGAGTTATTTTTTAAAAAAGGATTTTTGGTGTACACTTTTACAATGTGTTCACCTCTCCGGTAAATATTTCCTTCTTGATGAACAACTGCTTTCAACTCAAAAGTTTATTTATAAACAAAATTGATGCTGTAAGGATTTGTTGTTTTTGACAAATTTGATAAATAACAGTTCAAATCATTATAGCCAATCGTTTCCACAAGAGTCGGTTTTAGGCTCGTTATTATTATTACCATTTATTAAAATTGTATCTTATTTAGGAACAAAATTATTTATTTTTCTTATGAAGACCGCATAACTTTACTTTGAAGTGTAATTTCATTTAGAAAACCTGATTAGTTAAGGAGTGATTATAGTATCATAATATAGACAATTGTATTTTGTTAAATTTTTTGGTACCTAGCTGTGAAATTAACCGTTGGTTTTTTTGATCTCAAGGTTTTTTATGAAGAAGAGTATCCAATTGCATTGTTCTTATTAAATGGAATAATACCACTACCAAAATCAGACTTAAAACTTGCAATTTTCTATTAAGGCTACCATCTACAATTTTTAAGATTTTTACCTAATTTTTTTTACAAGTTGCTATCAACCGAATCTATGTTTGTTTTTTTGTAACTTGTGAAATCGATAAAAAATTCTAAAGTTTACTAAAATTCAGCATGTTTCAACATTATATTCTTCAAATTGGCAGCATATTTTTCAATATAAATCTATCAATTGATACTTTCAACTTTCACAATTACAATAAAAAAATTTATAATAAACTTTCTGTATTAAATGAAATGAATTTGAAATACATTTCCCTCTCTACTTATGTGTATAATAACAAAGCCCAGGCCAAGCGAATATTTTTACGTTTCAAGTTAAAGCAAAATTGAACTAAGGTGATACGGAATCATTCCTCTTAATATTAGCATTAACTGTACTTGCTATATTTATTGAAACCTTTATTAAAAAAAAAAAAAATAGTACAGGGAGAACTTATTACTCTTAATTTAAGTAAAGTTTTATTTAATTGTTTTATACCTATATCATATTATGATATAAAATATGCATAATTGTATTATTAAAGTTTATGGTTTAATGTATACAATTTATAATCTTTTTACGTTTCCATTGGGTACATTTGTGTAATTTCTTTACACCGTATGTAATTAGTTAGTGCCGACATCAAGGTATGTAAAACACATGCTACAAGTCGTTTGTCAGGATTTCTCATTTGCAATATTAATGTGACTTCTGCATTTGATGCGATTGTTGTAAGTTACCTACAGGTAATGCTAAATTATGATTCACTGCTCGCGGTTATAAATAGTTTTGTAGAGGCAAAGAAATTTATTTTGTAATTAAAGAGAAAACGAAAACATTAATTAATTTAATTAACAAAACGTCATTACAACAAACACAAATATTATAATTTGTTATTGAATCAATTGTCCAGTTCTTAAAAACGCGTGTTAGAAATTTATAAATCTGGCGAATTTGTCGGTGATTGGTGACGTTAACGAATAGCATGTTATCTAAGGTAATTTGTATTTATTTTTGATCAAATTAGACATTTGACCGAAATCAATAAGTAAATGTACTAGTCTATTCTAGCAAACGAACAAATTATTAAAACACTGAGATGACGTCAATTGAATGCTTTAATACAGTTGTTTTAAAATTAATAGTTATTTATGTATCAAGGCACTAAAATTTGATTTTTTATGACAAATGTGTTATAGTTGCAGAGACGATAGCCGAGGCAAATAAACACGTGAGTCATAAGAAAGAGTTTAGTGCCGAGGTACATATTATATTTTCCGAAATCCAAAATTTGAAAAAATCTGAGAATTTTATAATGTTCTTTAAGTAGCAAATGATCAGCTGTTTTCTTTTTACGTCAAATGCTTCTACCGCCCATGCGCGTTTCTAAAATTTACATACATTTTTACATCTCTACCGGCGAAAATGCAAACTTCAAAATCGTCGTATAATGAATTACTTTAGTGCCGATTTTATTTATTTTACTGCCGATTTTTTTTGTACTTTAGTGACTGTTTCGGAACAATTAAATTTTTACTGAACATAGTCTTGTATAAGTTATTTATTTATGAAACAAACGCATGTAATTTAAAAGAAAACTAAGGTTTTTCGTTTTTTAAATAAGATGTGATCCAAACTTGTAATAAATCATTTTACATTAATAATTACAACTATTAAAGTAAGCAGAACAACATCATTAACGTATGATAATATTAGCAATCGTTTTACAAATTTAAAGAAACATTCATTTAAAAACATTGATTTGTAATTTGAATTTCGCATTAGATTTGATAAGAGATAATGCATTTTTTACGCAATTTTTTAATTGATTTGCTCTAGCTTTGATTTTGATGTGTGCAACGTTTTATTTTTAATGATATAAGGTCGTAGAAAAAATAAATGTGCAACACGTGCATGAAGATTTTTTACACTCGCACGGTTCTTCTCGCTTCTCTCGTTTCGCAAATTTCACACTTCTGTATTAAATCCACTACACATACATGATACACAATATTTGGTTCAAACGTGAACAATGAACCTTTTTTTTAATTTTCATACAAATAGATTTAATAACTACACTACAACAAAATCATCAGTGATGAAAAATACAATGATTGCAATGATAATAGAGAAATGGACTTTTAACATAAAGTATGTTAATAGTCAATAATTTGTATCATCAACATTTAATTTGTGTTTATTTAGAATTTATTTAACACATTACATATAATAATAATAAAATTTTAATAATAATATTGCTTTAATTGTTTTAGTTTATAATAGAAAAACAATTGTTAATTAAAAACACTTTTCCAATTGAATAATTAGATTGTGATATTTAATATTAAACTTTAACTGCACAGCTTGAAGTTCTGCTAATTTATTTTTGGATGTGATGTATTATTATTATTGTTTATTCGTTGTATTTTTCAAACATAAACATATTGCTATGATATGTATTATTTCGAACAGTTTAGATAGAGTAGTGACTATTGTAAAATTTACCTCGTAACACGTAGCGATATGGTCGCAATGATTTATATTTTACATCAACTTTAAAAAACCCATTCTTTCTACATTAAAAATAAGTATGTTGTTGGTTATCGTTTTACAGATAGTACAACAATAACTATTTCGGTGTTCCGTCTATAATCACTGATATTGCATCACTCAAAAGCGGCCAGAAACACCCATTTTTTGGCCTCAGCTAGCAAAAAGTTAGTAAACGTTGGTAATATCACATTATACCCATGACACTGAAATCAGTAGAATCCTGATGCTGGAATATATAAATAATACGTTGCAGTACTCTTTACATCTTAGTTTGAAAGATTATTTTATTGGACTTTTAAACGCAAACATTGAAAAAAAACACGTATTTTAATATACCGGGTTCTTCTTTTCAATTACACATTCTATGTGTAATTACAAAAGAAAAAATGTCAAAGCATTATCCATATCTTAGGTAACCTGATCAAAAAAATAATTAAACTTTTAAAAAAATCAAGTATACAAGGGTCAATATTACAATCATTTTATGTCACCTTGATTTATTGAGCTTTTATTATTTAATTACAAGTGAAATACATAATGAACAGGTATAATAATGAAGAAAAAGTGACAATGTTTATGTGGTACCAACAAAATCGTAGCTTAAGAAACGTTCGGGACATGTTTTCAGTCCATTACCCTGAAAGGCCTATACCTTGTGTAAAAACCATTCTCAATATTTTCAACAAATTTAAAAGAGATGGTTTTGGTATAACTGGTAATAGAAAAAGAAGCAAAACCAATCATATTCTAATCGAAGAAATGAAAATAAATATCCTCTGTAATGTTGTGGAAAGGCCTACATGATTACTTTTAGATGTGGCTAAACATTTCGAAATTTTGAATAGTTTGGTATACAGAACCCTAAAAGAATTTAAGTACAGGGTGTCCCAAATAAGAGTGACTGATTTTAAACATAAATTCCCAGCTTAGTAATTGCTCCAAAGAGATGGGGTTTTCACTAATTTCATTTGTTTATCAAAAAGATTTTTTTAGGTTTGGCTGGCATTTCATCTCATCAACACAGGGTGTTTTACTAACGTTGGTCAAATTCAAAGAGGAAAATATGTTTTATTTTAAAAGGAACACTCTATAATTTCTGATCTCATTCGAAAGAGCAATCATTCTTCTTTCCAAAAATGTAAGTTTTTATTTTTGTTTCATTAACAACTAAGATATTCGAGGTTTTATGGGCACCGCGGTCTCCTGAATTAACTGTCCCAAATTTTTTCTCGGGGGATATGTGAAGGATAGGTGCTACAATCCTAAATCTAACAATTTTGTAGAATTAAAAAATAATATCAGGAACATTATTGAAAACATTCCGCAAGAAATGTTAGAAAATTCATTTGAAAATTTAAAATTTTGCTTACAGTTATGCGTAAACGAAGAGGGTAGGCATATGCAGCATTTATTGTAACTTTTTGTTGCATTGAATAATGTTATTATGTTATTATGTTTTCTTAATATATAAACTGTTTGTCAGATTTGTTGGCAATTATTTACGTAATTAAAAATGCATACTACATGAAACCGATTTTGTTATGCGTCAAACGGTCATATCATGAGGCATCAATATACGTTCATTAAAACTACTAATTAAAAATGTACTACTACATGAAACCTCGAATATCTTTGTTGGTAATGAAACAAAAGATAGAAAACTATACATTTTGGAAAGGAGAATGATTGCCATTTCGAATGAAATTAAAAATTAGAGGTGTTCTATTTAAAATAAAACATATTTTCCTCTTTGAATTTGACCAACATTAGTAAAACACCCTGTGTTGATGAGATGAAATGCCAGCCAAACCTAAAAAATCTTTTGATAAACTAGTGAAACTAGTGAAAACCCTATCTGTTTGGAGCAATTAATAAGCTGGGAATTTATGTTTAAAATCAGTCACTCTTATTTGAGACACTCTGTATAAACCCTACAACAACTTGCTGAGGAAGATAAAATAAAGAGTACCAATTTTTGTGAAACAAATGTTCAAGTCGTTAAATGAAAATGAAGAAATGTTTAGTAAAATAATATTTACTGATGAAGCTACCTTTACTATCAATGGGAGGTTAACTCTCAGAATTTCCGGTTTGTACTTATCCTTTATTTTTCCATCACAAATGTCTATTACCCCCAAAAGGTTAATGTTTGGTTAGGATGCATGAATAACTCTCTTAATGCCCTATTTTTTACCGATGGAAATTTAACAGCTGTAAAGTTTTTGGATTTATTGCGAGAATACATAATTTCAGCAATTGAAAGGCTTAATATTATTGAACCCTGGTGGCAAATGGATGGTGCTTTGGCACATTCGACGAATACAATAAGAAACTTTTTAAACGACATTTTTGAAAGACGCTGAATTGGAAGATTTGATCCTATTTCGTGGCCACCCCGATTAGCAGACTTGGCTCCTAATAATTTTTTTTATGGGGTAACCTACAAAGCAAAGTTTATAATAATGTCCCCATTCAAAACTTAAACGAATTAAAATATCGTATACGCACTGCATGTAATGAAATGAATCCATAATTTGTTCAAAATTCTTTACGTCGCTTTCAAGACCGCTTAGCTTATCGTCTCGAAAGGCAAGGTAGATATTTTGAGTATTTATTAGGTCATTAAAGCAATGAGTACCCATTAAACATTGTTAAAGTTCATTGATAAAATGTTAATTAACTAACCTTGTTAGTTAGTTATCTATTTATTATTAAGAAATTACTTCTGGATAAAAAATAAATAATGCTAACCTTAATTTGTGCAGATTTGAGCAAATAAAACGTAGTATAACTGGTTGCCTATATCGCACTAATAATTTGACAAAATGTTAATAGCTGCTAAATGTCATTACCACTCGAAAATGTAATGTATTTGAAAATTTAAGTTTTAACAAATTTGACCATATGTCGGGCTAAAAAATCGTGTGTATCACATGAGCAGAAACTGTTTTATGAGTACTCAGACTTGCAGGCTTAGGCGTACTACCAAAAAGTTTCTGGCCTAGTGATACAACTTGAATTATCAAATATAACTATATGCCAAAACATTTTCGGTTGGTAACGCCATTTGGCAGCATTTAACACGAGGCCGAGAAAAGAGGTGTTCTGGCTTGAGTGATCCAAAATCAGTAAAGTTTTGGATTACAACAATTGTATGCTTTTCAAAATTTGTCTAACTGGATGTAATTTTTTTGGAGAGGTTTTTGTGGAGAGACCGGCTATTGGAAGTTCACTCAGTCTAGTGATAGCAATTTCTTCATGGAGAATTTAAGCCAGCGTAGATGATACATTGAGAAAAAGGCATAGAAAAGTTTAACTAGATTTTTTGACATTTGGACAGTCAACACCTTACTATTCAGATCATGTTTAGGTTTTAGTGATTTTCCTAAACCTTGAAGCAAAAATAATTTGCTAAAATAAACCAATACACAATTGTGCACGGCTTTGATACCACATTATACAGGTTTCTAATGATCTGGGGCACCAAACATAACATTTACATCACAATACAATAATGAAAAATAATGTACCATACAAAAAAATAAATAAACAATAGGAACAGATAATAAAAAACAACTGTTTCTTTCAGACAGTGTACGAAAAATTTGCACAGACGGAGAGGTACCTGTATGCATTATTGAACCACTACCCAGGCTAAAGTACAAAATTTTCAAAACCCTAACGGAACGACCTTCAATAATTTGTGAACTGGACAATCTTTAGGTGGAACTTAAAACCTAAAATTGCTTTCGAGGCTAACAGTTCAAAAGTATCGAATTCGAAAAGTCGACCCACAATCACGTACGCATGTCAGCAGATCTTGAGATCAAAAGCAGCCAGAGTTTACCATATCGTTGTTTTTGGGTTATGGTATACATAGTAACTATCAAAAGATCGGTATGAAGTTGACTTAGAGAACATCGAGCAAACTGCCGTCTGAGTCACACCAAAAAGTCACCGGTAGCCAAACATACGCTTAGCAATGGAGATCTCAAGATACTCTTAAAGAGCTCCACTAACAATTCTGAAAGCTTTAAGGAAAATGAAGAAATCGTGAGACTTAACCAGATCTTTAATACCACTCTTAAGAACACTCAAACGACACTTTACAAAGATATGAATTTGACCGGCGCAATGCAAACCTCATTTTCTTTTAACCGTAAATGCAATTTGCAAAGGAAATGTCATTACAGCAGTTGCCAGCCAGTCAGCGGCAGCCGCAGCATGTAATGGATAAATTTTTATTTCAATGCGTATTAGACGAAAGACAGTTAAGAAGACTGATCACTCAAGTTATGACGCTTGCTGAATAAAGTTCAGATAGCAATAACAACTACAAAAGATAATGAAGAACGGCAAGATGACGAACCCAGCAAATTCAAGACTCAAGCGAAAACAAGCACACTAGTACCTACTAAAAAATCCCGAAATGAAGAAAAACCTCCAATATCAGTGACAAAAACATCATCAACGACGATGACGATGCAGCCATTTGCAATAAAATTTCACTACTCTGATCTAACACTCAACCCACCTAATCTACGCATTAACAGTTATCGTGGAATCCTTCGGTTATGTGCAAAACAACTGCTACTATAAATGCATAAAATGCGCCGACAGTCACTTATCTTGAGATTATTCCAAACCAGTGACTTCAAACCTCAAATACGCTAACAACACCTTAACAACCCTAGTGTCAGCAAAACGCAAGAAAACATATGGGCCAAGAAACAAAAGGAACTCGAATAACGACAAAGAGAATCAAGACTTAAAAAACTTGGAGAATCTAGAAACAACGCAGCAAACAGCAACATTTTGGACAAGACGATAAACGAAGTGAAATACTAGGACAAACGTTTACCGACTTTGTCAAGACTAACCCTACCGAAGCTCAAACGAGAAGCTTCTTAGACAAAACAATGAGCATTTTAAAAGTCATCAAATAAGAAAAATCAAAAGAAAAGTCTACAACTCCTCCAAATAACGAAAAAAAAAAAAAAATAAGTAGTCAAACTCGCGAAGAAATTCGCATACAAATTCAAAACAGAAAGATAAGCAAATGATCACAGATATCATCAGTTTAAATCCGACATTAGTGATGGAAAGACTTTGGAAGAGCAATGTTAGAAGCAATTGTAGATTTATTTTCAATTTACATAAATTTTGTGTACAAGTTATGAAGCTACAAAACAAATTCAAGAACCTTTTTTGAAAAAGTAACTATAAAATATTAGTATTGGATCTACTGTGCCAAATCCAACTAATGGTTATACAGCACTTATTTAAATTTATTTTTATACAAGCATTGAAAAGGAAAAGTAACCAAACTTAAACGATCTGTTCACCATATGTAGCAAAGATTCAGACTCCCACAAAGGAACCTGTACGAGACTTAACTACTTGCTCAATTGTACATAAACTTTAAAAGAACAAGCAGGGCTTTACGCTCATATTTCAAAAGCTCGTGCATTTATTTTCTCAAAGACACACCAATTGATATGTCTGTGATCCCTTGCCTTGAAGAGATTTAAATTTTTTTTTGTTTATCTCCAGTTGCCTATATTTTTGTTTGTTTTTGCTATTTGGAGAATTTGCTGCTTTTCTTTGAATTTTTCGTATTTCATGGCTTTTAAGGTGCTCTTCGTTTTGTCAAAGAAGCTTCTCGTTTGAGTTTCGGTAAGGTTAGTCATGACAAAGCATTTGTCCTAGTATTTAACTAATTTCTTTATCGTTCTGTTTAAAATATTGCTGTTTGTTTTTCTTCAGGTTTCTACGGTGTTGATTCTGTTTGTCGTCTTTCAAGATTTGTATGTTTCTTGACCCATATAATTTGTTGATGCATAGTGTCCTTGGGCTTGCTGACACTCGGGTTCTTAGGGTTTCTGATGCATTTTGTAGACGTTGATAGGTGATCGCCTCTGCAATTAACGCATTTGGAGTTTGATGTCACTGGTTTGGAACAATTTTGGGATGGGTGATAGTCTCGCATCTCATTTAATTAAAGTTTTGGTTTTGCAGGTCACCGAACACCTGGAATTTGTAACATTGTGCAATAATAGATTTGCTCTTAAGACTTGGAGCTGGGAGACCGTTGCGCCCGTTCATTTGAAATATCTTTGTTGTTCTATAACCTTTTTTTTTTGGTTGTCCTAGACCTGGTTTAAGGAGATTTATTGTATGACCCCCCTGATAACAATTTTTAGTTCTTTTTCCGATCGAAGTTCGTACCTATAGAATTGCATTTTCTCACGTTTCACATTTTGTCAGCCGTCGAAGTTTACGACTAATTGATTTGTTTGCCTGTTTTGTTTTTGATGTAGCAATTCGATTAGACCTTCAAACTCTACCGTAACTAATAGACAAAATGTTAAATATGTTTCACATTTCCTACACAATTTTCAAGAGTAGAAGCCAGACTAAAGCTAGAAACACATTTGTCTGACGTGTTGTGTTTGCAATAGGATGTAGTATGCATCAGGCGTGCGGTTTTGTATCACTGTCAATGGATAGCGTGTACATCTTTCTGAGCGTGTGAGCGTGTATGATACCTTAAAATCCCAATTGTCTAGACAAGTGTACACGCGTCGTTGGATAATGTAATAATACAACAAAAAATTGAAAGAAATTTTAATTGGAGACGTACAAAGACATGAATGTTTGTATAACAGTCTGTTCCGGCAATACCGGAAACATACAATCTGGGAAAAAATTGCCAGGAAAATGCAAATACAAATACAAATAAAATAAAAAACACAATAAAGCCATGAAATAACCGTTGCCAAACATTGTTTAATTTCTTCTTCAAAATTTTTTGATGAGTTTGAGGTCATGTTGACAAACACGTATCAGTTCCAAGTACCCAGCTGAGAAAGGTTGCATTGCAACTCATCACAACAATGTGTTTATATCCGGTCACAACACAGTACAACACATCACAACCGACACAGCTCATCAAACAAATGTGTTTCCGTCCTAAAGCTCTCAGGATTTCTTGCATTGGAATGTTTGAAATACGCAAAATCTGGTTTTAAAATACTGCAACTGAATCTTTTACTAACGTTATTAGAATTCCGTAATGATTGCAAAAAGAATGAATATAACTGGATTCGCTGCGGTGGAAAGCAATATTCGAGAAAGAATCAAATGTTTAATTGGGACGCAATTTCTTTAAAAAATGTGAAGATTTTTTGGACAAAAATACTTTTCACACGTATGTGGTCCTGTTGGTAAACTTCTCAAAATTTTCTACGTCCTTCGGCAGTTGATGGCGTAGCTCTTAGTGTCCGACAACTCTTTGGCCAATGGGGTGGGTGTAGAGTTCAGTCAAAAAATTATACCTTTATGGACACCAGGTCTAGCCAAGAAATGAGCCCAGTCGACCAGCTGGACCAGCGTAATCTCAATGTTACACAAAACAACAAAGAAAATGAAAGAAATGAATAGAAACCACTGTAAATTTTAGGCAACAACGTTATTATTTATTCTCATTTACACAAAAAACAAAATTAAGAAATTTAATGGCAACAAAAAATTATTTGTTAGAGGATGTTTCCCTCACAAAATAATAATTAATGTATATAAACTATTCAAACTAGAATACGTTAATATCAAAGGAACCCAGTAGTTTTAATTTATAAAAATTGGCGACAATGTGGGTTGCTACAAACGTTTGTATTATAACCTCCAATGTTCGGCTTAGATTTAAAATTCTTATTTTAGGGTTAATATTTTTATTTTGTTTGCAGAATTGGTTTATTAATTTGTTTTATTTATTTTATTTTGCAGGACCCGATACGTATACAAATAAAATTTTATCATCAGTGATCTGAACGAACATCAAAAGTAAAAGTGAAAATTAAACAAGTAACTAAATTTATTTACAACAAAAATCTTAGAACTACTATTATGCAACAGGATTAAAATAATGCTGTTGTTAAAAAAAAGGGAGACCAATATTTCTTAATTTAATAAATACGACACGACAATAAATGAAAGTTTACGAACCCTTCACTATTAACTTAATTCTTTCTGGATGTAGAGGTAGCAAATTCAGGGACCAGTAGGAACGCCAAGACCAATTCTGGATTTGAAGGTGTCCACTAATTACATCACGCTGTATAACGGATGGGTTGATTTATAAAACAATGCAGAATGGACGCAGAAATGTAAATTGAGGAATAAGAGGTGAGAATATACCCTCATAAAAAGGCAGATGGTTGCCTTAACAAGTAGGAAAATTCGTGAAAACTGGCGCAATAAGGATCCCTATTTTTAGGAAAAATTTTCTTTCACAAAACTACCAGATTGAAGACAAATTATTAATTGAATGAATACGGATAATCCCTAATTTTTAATTAACAAAAGGCAAATTGCTATTCCGTATTCAATCCACAACCAGTTCACGTTAAATTCAAAAACCTAATATCTACAACCCGACCTAATAATTTAAAAATTCCAGAAGATAACAATTTGAAATAAACGGCATTTTAACCGCCTAAAGAAAGCAACCCAAAATACAAACAATAGAAATCTTATATTAATATGTTGTGTCGTTAGTGTGAACGCACACCTACTCGATTCATTTTCAAATCTATACGAAAATCAACCTTTTTTCAAATTCGTCTCACATTAGAACGGCTTAAAATATTTTTGTTTCGAAAAAAGTTTCGAGTTTACGAAAGATGTGTCTTTATTTTTTGATTTAGATTTTTTTTGTACAAGGGCGTCTTCGAGGTTAAAAAAAATGTTAAAAATAGTCAAAAAATTTTCAAACAAATTGAGCAGTAAGTTGACCACAACTCGCTTATTTACGGACCGATTTTCAAAATTCAAAAAGCATCATACGCGGATAAAGAAATAAAATTTTTTGGCCGTTTCAGTTTTGTTAGACTTCGCGTGTTTTCAAAAGTTATAAACGAAAAACTATTCCGACAAAATTTCATTCGAAAACTAAAACGGCCATAATATCTAAATTATAACAGATAAAAAAATTTATTTAAAAAAACGTTCCTTTTATGACCATATCACATAATGTTTAATAAAATTTATCATTTAAAAAATTTTTTTAAGGAATTTTACATTGTTATACGAATACTGTAATTTTATAACTCGGAACCATATTACGTAAAAAAACACGAATAAAAATTAAAATATTCGTAATTTTGCAAAATTTCGAATGGTTTAACTGTAGAATTTCACCCAAAAAAATCTTCCTATGCACAAACTTGATCACTCACACACGCGTAACTGCGAGCGTTATGCAAACCAAACAGTCAATCTCACCTAAATAAACTTTGTTGTATTACGTTAAAGCGGTCGAGCCAATAAATCCGGTTCTAAATATTTTTTTAATAAATAATTTCTATTCGTACTACATCTATATCTTTTATATTAATATGTTATGTCGTTTGTGCGTCCTCACCTACTCTCGATTCGTTGCGAGCGCACATCCGAATATCTCTCGACTCGAATAAGTATATTAAATTTTTTTCCACCCGTTACAAATTTATATATCGTAAGGTGAGCATTGTCAGGTATTGAATAGTTTCCGTTTTGGAGGTGTCTCACATATTGAGAGACTACAATAACCTTGTAATGGAATGACTTTAATTCTGTCATTTATTTTCAAAAATTGTCAAATTCTACAGTTTATTTAACCATTTTGAGTTTTGTCGAAGTGTATTTTTTGTTGCTAAATCTTTATTATGTATTGTGATTGATTGAATAATGGCGAAATTTACCGAGAACATTGCTTGGAGGTATATGCCCTTAATACATAAATAACTATTTTATATCTATATTAAGAAAGGTTCACTGAGACAAAAATTTAAATTTTGTTTGTTTTGTCAGCGTTAAAGTATTATATATTATATAAAATATTATATCTCCAGGTGTCACTTTTGTTGGAATAAAAAAAATTTAATAGGTTGAAATAAACAAGATCGAGGTTCACTGAATTTATTTATACAACTCTCACACGCGTGCTTTACATTTAACATTGGCCATAGGATTTTACATGTTAATATTTCAATCCCATGCTAACACTTTTTGGGACATCTGGTATAAACCATTTATGTTAATTATAATTAAGTGGTAAAATGTCTATTAGAAAATATTCTTAACTCATTTGTAAGTTTTTAATTTAATAAAAAAAAACAAAAAATATGATCTCAGGGAGGATTTGAACCGATAAGTCTAAGGGACTTTTGTAAGTTGACTTGGTTACAATAGTAACGAAATTTACATTCAAGTTTCTTTCATTAAGTTTGAGACATTATGACACGTTTAATTTTTAATAATGAACAGAACACGTCAGTTTATATCGTAAAAGAAAGAGTTCAGATTGTTTTGAAGTACGTACAAAGTGCATCAAGTCGTGAAGTTAACAATCATCTTCTCATTACCTTTCTTGCGAATAGTATTTTATGATAAGAAGTCCTTATTAATAACAAATTTCTTTCTAAAAATTTTTAGTTGAATACAGGCTCTGTACGGTAACGATAACAAAATGGAATTTATTAAAAGTGAAAAAAGGCAAAAACAAATTATTAATCGAGGGCTATTTGTTTATTAAAGACAAAGTTATTGAAAATAAAGTTTATTGAAAATGTGAAGTTTCTAAAAAATTAAAGTGCTCTACTCGGGCGATAACAATTGACGACAATGCAGCAAAAAACCAGTTGGGAATGCGCAAGCTTGCATTGCCGGGATGAACAAAGAACTGCTTATTTCTAAAGCAAATTTGTAAAAAAATTTGTTCGAAAAATTTGACTGGACTTTTTTTCGGGAGCCGATTTGACCACTTTGCCGATGAGATAGACAAAAAATGATCGAAGCAAAAATGTCTTAGATTTTGATGTTCTATAGGAATTTTCAAAAATGTCAACAGGAAAAAAAGCTACGGACATCCAGACAGACAGACTTTGTGAATTCATAAGATGAACTTTTGTTCATCGAAAATAATGTGCACAATCACATAGCTGACGCTGCAAGTGTAGGCGCTGCTAGAGTATATAATACCATCAAAGAAAATGCAAAATTTACTAGAGACACGCCACAGTTTATCATATCTACTGCATCAGAAAATGTTGGTCAAGCAGTAGCAGCAAGATTGCTTGCAGTAACTTCCATCAAAAAAACTATCAGAAACATTTGAGCAAGTGAAAATTTGGGCCCCACAATTCCAAACCGCCGGAAAAACATTCAATTTCCACCTGAGTTTACAATCACTGCAAATAGAAGATTTCTTATTATATGATAAAGCGCAAGTGGAAGATCGGGTGATTATTTTTTCTACTAGAAGGAATATACGTCTGTTGGAATCATTCGCACATTGGTATACCGATGGAACCTTCAAAACTACTCCATTTTTTTTAGGCAAATGTATAGTGCCCCAGAAGATCAGTATAAACCTGTATAGTGTGGTGACGAAACCGTGTGCAATAGTGGAATGGTTCGTCTTGGCAAAGCATTTACTTCAAGGTTTAGGAAAACCACTAAAACCTAAACATGCCAACCCTTACCCACTCTAGTGTTCACATGTAATAATATTAATTAAGTGTGTAAACAATATAGAAGGTAAATAAGAACATAAAATATAACAGCACAGTTATTGCATGACGACATATATAATGGACCGGTCCAAGCACCAGTCACAACAATGACGAAAAAAATAGTAGGTTAAAGAAATAGCAAAACAAAATAATGGAAAAACAGATAATCAAGACAAGAATACACAAAATTGCTAAAAACTTCAGATGTCCTTCAGATTCGTAAGCCATAATATTGCTTCATCCGTTTAAATTGTATACAGTACATTGTTTACAAGGTAATAATGCTGTGCCGCTAATTTACGCGCTTCTACCAAATAAAACCAAGGAAACACATTCTGAACTTTTTCGCAAAATAAAAAGAATTTATACCTGATGCAAATCTAGAAACAATAATGACCGATTTTGAAAGTGCGGTAATTAATATTGTGCATGATGTACATTCCGAAACAAGACACAGGGGGTGTTTTTTCCATTTATGTCAGGCAATTTTCCGTCATATTCAATCGAATGGTTTGAAAAACAGATATGAAATAGATGCCGAATTTGCACTCAAAATGAAAATGCTCCCTGCATTAGCCTTTGTACCTGAAGAACATGTGATTCAATATTTTGAAGTTTTGTGCGACGAAAATGTGTTCCTTGAAGAAGCACAGCCCATAATTGATTATTTTGAAGACACGTGGATCGGTCGCCCAAATCAAAGACATCGACGTCTACCTCGTGTTCCTTTAAGTATGTGGAATTGTTACCAAGGTACTCTTCAAGGTGAACCAAAAACTAACAACAGCGTCGAAGGTTGGCACAGAGGTTTCCAAGAGTTACTTTCGGCAAATCACCCTAGCATTTGGAAATTTATAGATGCTATCAAACGACAACAAAGCCTTAACGAGTTGAAAATAGAACAAATTTTATCTGGCATTGAACCTCCAATGGGTAGTCGTAAATATCGCGATTGTGCGGGAAGAATAGGCTCATAGTGCAAAATTTGAGTACAACGTAGATATTGAAGGATACGTTCCCAGTCTTGCTCACAACATTGGTTATTAAGTGTACACATATTTTGAAATAAAGTTAAATAAATTTATGTAATAAGTGTAGACAAATGTAAACAATACATTTAATTATTTTGTATTTGTATAAATTTAATAAATTTTCTTTAAATAACTTATTTTATTATTTCAAGCAATTTTCTTTTCGAGATATTGTTATTCGAATAACTATACTTTCGAGAAACTGCCCATTCGAGGAACGTTTTCGAGCAATTGTTTTCGAGAAATTTTCTGCAGCCCTTATTATTATTATTATATAGTGTCATCCCCAAAGTCCGCACCAAATGGGAAACTTCTTTATTATGGGTTTTTCGATAAAAAGTTATTCCTTATAGAACTTTGTGCATTCTCTAAAGCTAAAATGCACCAACATAATGTGGCGAAACACGAGTAATATACGAGGTGCATTCGAAAATTTGATTTTGAGTCAAGAGTAAAGTGCCCTTATTTCAGTAAATATCAAAAAAATTTATTTGAAAAAGTTGTTCCTCATTAAAAAAAACATCAATATTTGAAATCATGGCTATCTAGGACAAATTTTAATTTTTTCTAATTTTCAATAAGAATCGAACTGTGCCTGTTGCGGGATGGACATCATACTGAAATGTAATTTAATTTTAATGTTTAGTGCCTTCATATTATTGAAAATGATATTCTTCTTAAGATACTGACTTGTTTTGAGCAATTTTGGTGTCAACAAAAAATCAAACGAACTTTGCACCAAAAATGTTTGAAGTTTTTTCTAATGAATAAAAAAATTGACCATAATTATCACAATAATTGGGCAATTTGTAAATTACAAGTTTTTTTAAATAAACTGTTGTATACAAGATGTCGTTTAATTATCATTTAAAGCAAATCTTTTTTCTTATAGCCACCATTTTAAAAAATTGGAAAAAATTGAAGTTTTTTCTAGATGGCCATGACTTCAAATCTTGATGTAGTTTTTAGTGGTGAACAACTTTTTTAAATAAATTTTTTTGATATTTACAGAAATACGGGCACTTTACTCTTGACTCAAAATAAAATTTTCGAATGCACTCGTATATTACGCGTCTTTCGCCACATTTTCTTGATGCATTTTTAGTTTTAGGAGATACACAAACTTTTATGAAGAATAACTTTTTATCGTAAAACCCATAATAAATAAGTTTCCCATTTGGTGCGGACTTTGCGGGTGACGCTGTATATATTAAGACCAAATAATCCAAGAGATTTCCAAGTAAAGGAAGAATTAATGCATTTGATTTGTAAACAGAATTTGTTTTATATAAACTTAATCAACTAGCTTATAATAACTTGACTTAAAAAAACAAAGTAAAATTCTCTTTTTTTGAAGTGAATTAATGCAGTATGAATCTTAATTTATGGTGTTTGTTGACTTTAGTTTTAAATAATTTTCGTTATAAAGTTGATATTAAAAAAAAAACATGCAAATTGCCATAGAGTTGTGTAACAATTTTTCAGCAACATAAAATAAACCAACAAGAAACTTCATTACAATTTTCTATTATTCGTTGAGTTACTACTTTAATGAGATTCTCTTTAATCAAGTCTGAAAAATGTCATCGACAGGTATTATAAACTTGAGACAATTTAACAATTAAAGAGGTATTTAAAGTTTCTTTTCTGAGAAATAACTTCTTTAATAACGTCGTATGCAGTTTTTCGTCTTTACAAAAATCCATATTCACGTTTATATTACTCATAAAAAAGTATACAATGAGCTAAGGTACTAGCTTTAGGAATAAATTATGCACATTGTGGGGGTAGGCGCAATAACATGAAAGGGGTTGAATTTTGTACGTTATATTTAAAAATCAATATTGTATGATTTGGGAAAACTCATTAAACCCGTGTGATTAAAAGCTGTTGCTGCCGAAAAAAATTTTCACCAACCTATTTAATTCATCGAAGTATTAGAAATCATAGTGCTTTTGTCTTTATTCAGTACACTTTGTGGAGACACAAAGAACAATTGTATGTCTTCTGCATATAATGGAGATATAAGTATCGTTATTAATCCGCTATCTCGTGTAGCGCACACAACACTCTCTTGCGCTTCACGCCTGGAAAACTCAGGGACAAAGAACCGAACTCGACACGCTGTAGTCAAAGGACTTATTTACATCGTTATGTCTGCGAAATATACAATACGTATTTAAAGTATAACTTTTTACCCTTCGTCAAGTTTGCGTTGTCGTTTTAAAGATAATTGCATTTAAAAGAACTCCTTCCACTTGCGAATCTTTAATTGGATTTCTAGAACATGTAAATAAAAACTATGCAGCTGCACGAAGATGTTCAAACTAGTAGCATATTGGATGTTATTGTTTCAAAATCTCGTGGCTGTTGTTTAAAAGTAATTAGAAACGAAGTAGATAATCCAAAACTATAACAATCCACGCGAAAGCTTACAATTATACGACAATCAATTTTAATTAAAAAGAAGAATAGAATACAAGATTTCGATTTTTCGATAAAAGGAGTAAAATTAAATTATAATAAAAAGAAGGAAATTCGATTTGTGACCGAATTCGATAAATGATTTCTTTTAAGGTGTAAGTGAGATAGATTGGGTAATGTGTGTAATAGACGACATGGATGTTGGTGTTCGTAGCGCACCCCATATCCGATAAAGACTCATAAATATCACATTAGTGGCTCGTCGGTCCTCAGGGTTGCTATGAGTAGCGCGAACATTACTTCCTCGTTTGCCGCAGCCTTTCCACAAAAACCAACTGCCGTGGTTATACGCCAATCTTAAGCTTTCGCTCCTGTGGGATTATAGGTCCTAGCATACTGCGATCCTTATTTCTAAGTATAGATTTGTGAAAACGACGTTGTATACTAAATTAAAGAAACTCTTGATTGTTATTTGTTATAAATTCGGTTATTTTAATTGTTTTCTGTTTAAAATATTCTGGGCGGTGGAACGAATTGTTCAATAATAAACAATAATCACAATATTAATTGAGACACATTTAATAAAGTTATAATATAATGTTTTTTGTGAAATGATGAAACAGAATATTTGAAAGAAATATATTCGCAATCGGATGGGTTGGTGTAATTGTCGGATCTTTAACCATAATTTATTATTTAATTTAATTTAAATGGCAAACCGGGTTTGCGAACCCGTCATTCAAGAATTAATTACTCAAACGTTGCTTTGTATCGTTTAGTGAATATTTAATATTTTAATGTATAAAAGCTCTTTACTCTTTAGATGTTTTACGTTTGACAATATTGTTCATCAATTACGATGTAAATGCTAATTTAGTTTAAAATATTGAATTGTGATTATTTTTACAAGAAGCTTCTGTATGAGAATGAAATAAAATGTTGTGTTTTAAAGGATGTGGATTTGGGGAGCTCGTAGCCAAATTTGCCGCTTGATTTAATAAATATGACCCCCAAGTCAATAGGGTGATATCTTGTTACAATTTCCGCACATGATGTAGTTCCACAGAGATAATCTTGCTACGAAGGGGGGAGATAAAGAACTATTTTTATGATTAATTCAAGTTTGAAATATTGTTTTTTATTTTACAACTTGATTATTATAGAAACGATTAGGTATACACGTGACTTATTGATATATCTACTAGAAAAGTATATTTTTTGTGCATATCTAATAATTCAATTGAATCCATTATTTTTAAAGTAAGATATATATATATATATATATATATATATATATATATATATAGTTATAGACGGTATCTTGTTGAGCCCGATACGTTAACAGGCCGCTGTTGAGCCCAGTACCCCGCGCTTAAATACAGAACGCTGTGGAGCCCGATTATATACAGAAAATATATTTAGAGTTCTTTCATGAGCCCCACAACGTTGCCAGTCCCTTCGGGCTCATCAAAGGTACTTTTATATAAGTTAAACGGTATTTACCATATGTATTTGTTTCTACACAAGATGTATTTACATCCGTCAAACAATTATGATACATAATTAACTTATCATTTCTTCTTTTCTACAATTAAGAAATTCCGATAGTGACTAAAAAGCCTTTGTTAGTAAATAATTTTGTATTTCCTGTTTGAGTTGTTTAATAGTTAAATCACGTATATGTGATGGTAGTTTTATGTTTACACTTAATCTATACAATTATTTTTCTATTTTATCACAATTTCTCGTGTAATAATTATGAACATCTGATTTGTATGTATTTTTTTAGCATAAGTGATGCAATTAAAAATAAACAGTGACGGCAGTGTCATAATTATTAATTTAATAAAAATTGGTTTACAACCTTTTCTAAAAGCGATTGTTCCTAAAACACATAGAGCTTTACGTTGCAACGAGAATATTCAGTTTGATCTATAACAATTTGCTTAAATGATACTACAGTAATTTAAATGAGTATGAATTAATCCGAAGTATGTCATTTTGAGACATTTTGATGAAACACTGTCTTCTAAACGCATTAAAATATATATGTCACTGTTAAATTTTCTGGTCAATTGACTTATACGGTCTGTGAATTGTAGTTTAGGATTTATTTCTAAAATTTTTTAGAGTTCTTATTCTGAAAATTATGTGGTCGAAGTGTAAATAAAAGTTTTATTGTCTTTATATTAGTATAAGATTTTTAGTAGAGCAATGTAAGAATTTTTAATTAATATCGCCGTGTCATCTGCGTATTGAATAATGGACGATTCATTTTGGAAATGTAAATGTAAATCATTAACATATATAAGAAATAATAAAGGCCCAAAATTGAACCTTGAGGTACTCCATTACGCAAGAAGCGATTATCAGAAAATACAACATTGACTGTTTATTTTTTCTATTGCTTAAGTATGATCTGATGAGCGCAATACTAGCTTCATCAAAATTATAAAATGTTTTCAATTTATTTAGGAGATGTGCCACATAATCAAAGGCTCGAGAGAGATCTAAAAAATGCTAAAACAAAATTATTTTGTTCAAAACTCTCAAGTATCCAATATGAATTCAATATAAAGTGCAAGCCAAGACTATTCGAGTTTTAAGTAATTTGATTAAATTAAGACTTTTAATTTAACTTTTACCATCGATACTTTTAAGTTCTAGAGCTTTATCTGGTTTATAGACAAAACAAAATTAGTTTTAATTCTCTTTGTTACCGACCCGACTGCAAGCGTCATTATAAATTGATCAGATTTATATGAAACGTATTCGATTTAACATTCATAAAGATAAAAACGTTAGTTATGTATCCCTAGTCAATTAATTCTTTTTGTATAAAATCCACTTTAATATTAAAGGTTTGAAAGCAATCGACGTGCCCCAGCTTTTATTTTTTATTTAGTTTGAATTTGAATTTAATACTTGATAGCAGTAGTACAAAAGTACCAAAATACTAATGTAATAAGTAAAATAATAAAGCGTACCTTGATACGCGTAATAAATAAAATCATTCGTCTATTATAGTGTAGAACTTAAATTATCTAAGAACAAAAAACGGAATTATAATAAATAATTGTAAAATGATGTTTCATAGTCGAACATAAATCTTGCAGAAAACTTTATTTTCAAGAAGTATCTATTCAATTTGTAACAAAAGATTATATTTTTAAAAATAGAGAGATTAACATATTAACGCTCGATTATTTGCAAAATAATTTTCTGCCAAACCAAAAATATTTTTAATAACCTTTTTGTTGTTTTTCTGTTTGTTCTGTTTGTTTGTTTGTTTTTCTGTTAATGAGCTTATTGGACACATTAGCAATTTTAATCCCCTAAACAAAGCCCATGCACTTTCTAATTATGGTACCCATTTCAATAACACAGGATGTAGTAATTCTAATAAGCCTTTTGTTATATTCATTACCATGTCTTCTTGGTTAATTTCAAAATATTATCAATAGCCGATTTCCAGGTTTTTGTTTTCTGTAACCGATTTAACAATTAAAGTTCTGATTAACAATTAATTCACGTTTCTTTATAGTGTTTGAATAATATACCGGTTCAAAAATGAGGATACGAGTTCAGGTAAAAAGTAATCGGACCTAACCTCATTTTTAAAATGGAACATAAAGTTATTGGTTTCCTAGGCGATTTATTTAAACTCCATTACTTTAAATCGCAATAAACCATGAAACAGAAGCTATTAGAAACAAAACTAAAAAAAAATTCATTGACAATTTTTTTATTTTCCTCGTATCTTTTAAGCGAGGAAACATCTTCAAATTTTTATTTTATTATTTTAAGTGTGACCCAAAAGAACACGTTGCCCCTATATTACTTTTTGATTGCACTAACAATTACGGAGATACGATATACAAGTGTTGAAAATGGGACACCCTGTACATGTATGCCAAATTTCGTTAGAGTAGCTAAATTCATTTAAAAATATTAACAAGAAATTATTTATTTTTAAAAACTTTACCACCCTATATCTCAAAAGTTCAGACATTTAAGATATATATTCAAGTAAAGTTTTTTTCTTAAAATGGACCCAAAAATCGCTTCCTTAGATATTGATATTCAATTAGAAAATACCCTGCATTATTTAAGTGAAATAATAAAGTGTAAAATATAACACATATTGTGAAACACTTTCCAGTTACAGAGTAGTTTCTATGTATCTACAATAGAACAGAAATGAACATTTCAAATTGGTCAAAAGTAAAAAGAATAATAGTAGAATGAAACCTGTTGGAAAGAAAGAGAATATAATAAGAATTAAAGGAATAATAATTTACGGGCAATCTAAGGTTTTATGGGTAAAAACGATTTATCTCGATTTCCGCCAAAACTACAAGTCCTAGGGGAAAAACTAAAGAGCAAAGTTGTATGTAATAATAATGAAAATAATCAAATAATAATCTAACTTTTAATTAAAATAGAAATTTTGATGTACGTACCCTACTTCTCGTAATGTTTGATTTTAAAATTGTTCCTGATTATTTCAATTCAATTAGTTCTCAAATAAACTTAAAAAGTACGTTTTGAGTTGCTACTCCTTTTTTTATGTTACGATACAGTTTTACATTGTTCTAGTTGTTCTCAACTTTGTTCCAAAAAACAAAGCCGTAACTCAAATTATATGCTCAGAAATTAAAACTAACAATTTTTGAGCTGGCACCCTTTTTTTAAATGATCTCAAATTTCAATACTGTTTTACTTTATTCTAGTTATTCTAAACATTTTTCCAAAAAGAAAAATCCATAACCAAAATTATAGACCAGCTCCGCCTTTTTTTAAATCAAACGTTGCAATACTGTTGTACAATGTTCTAGTTACAATTACCATAATTGTCGCAGAAACATACTAGAATTTTCGTCATTTTCATGAGAAAATAATTTTCCAAAAATCAAGAATAGGGGCCCAGATGATCTGAATGACTTCAAAGGGTAATTTTATTATATATTTTGTTTTACCTATTAACAAATTAAGCGAGCTTCCGGACTATATACTATACTCATTAAAGGTAATTAAAAGAACATTTTTGTTTAATAGACCGTTATCTTTATTGCAGTTTTCAGCCAAAATAAAAACTTTTTTTATTGCGAAGGTTACAGTATACTTTATTCAACTCAAAACACCAGCTTAAAGTACCATTTTAACCGTAAGGGTAGATAAAATGGAACTTTAACAGCAAGGATAGATAAAATTCTTTAATTAAGTAGGTATCTATTTTTATTTGAAATTATTATTATTATTATTATTGATGTGAAACAATTATTTATTTGGTATAGCAACATACCAAACGAACCAAAGGCAATTTAATTTTTGACTGATTTTCTTATTTCTGTCTGCAAAATTATTGAGCTTTTCTCGCGGTTTTTCTTTAACGTTCGCAATAAAAAAATACAATGTTACACACAACGGTAAAATTTCATTATAGACTCTTGAAATTAAACATTTTCACTTGTCGATAAAAAATAATTTTACCGTCTTGTATAACAAATAACTATTATTGAACTACATATTTCTATTATTAATATAGCAAAATCGTCAATTTTTTAAAAAATGTCGTGATTGATACCCAAAATGCATTTAAAGGTAGAGCTTCTTAGACTTAGTACAATTCAGAACTAATAAGAAATAATTTATGAGCTTATAATTAATTTCAGTTCAAATTTGTATTTTTGTGTGACCTTATAGCTTAAGTTATGAATTTGTTCATTTGTGATGATGTTTAGAACAACTACAGCTAATGTATTACAATATTGCAACGTTTGATTTAATAAAAAGGAATGCCAGCTTACAGATTGTGTTTTTTTTAATTTACTGGTCTATAATTTGGGTTATGGACTACAATAATGTAGAACAGTATTGAAACCATTTAAAAGAAGGTGCCAGCTCAAAAATTGTTACTTTAAATTTGTGAGCTTATAATTTGAGTTATAAATTTTGTTTTTGTAACAATGTTTAGAACAGCTAGAACAATGTAGAACAGTTTCAAAAATTTCAAACATTTCAAAAGGGGTGCCAGCTGAAATATTTGATTTTGAATTTCTAACCCTATAATTTAAGTTATGGATTTGTTTTTGAAACAGTATTTAGAACAACTAGAACAATGTAAAACTTTATCGTAACGATTAATATTCAAACAAAAGGGGTGCCAACTCAAAACGTATTTTTTAAATTTTGTTTAAGAACTATTTGAATTAAAACAATGTTGCTGTGGAACAATGTAGTGTAGTACAAAATGAGAACAATCAGGAACAATTTTAAAACTAAAGATTTCGAGAAATGGGGTGCTAACTTCACATACGTAAAATTTTGAGCTATTTATTAAAATTTATAATATAATTACTCGAAAAATGTAAAATTCTATGTTACATTGATAAAAAAACTACAAATTCATAAAACATAAAGTTTGTAAGAAACATTCCAATATAATTGTTCTAATTATTTAAGATAGGATTTAAAGGGATTTAATCTAAAAAATATGACTACTACAATTTTTGTCCAATCCAATAGTTATTGTCTTTTGATTTTTTCATCGTTAGATTCGATTTAAGTAGATCTTGGATATCTTCAAGACTATCAACGTCTTTGTGTCCAATATTATTTACAACCTACATTCGTTCTTCATCCATAATTTCATCTCTGAATCATTAACTTCTTCCTAGGTTTTTTCATCCATATTGGAGCATTTTTCAGAACGACGACAATTTAAGCATAAATTTTGAAGTTATGTGAAAAAAGTGTAAATACTAAATTTGTAGATTTTTTTATTACGTACAACTGTACCATTTAACTTTATTCCATCAGAATTGTGGTTTTGCCGGAAATTGAGATGAACTTCACGATTAAGCCAGCATCCATGTATATTCTATGTTTAGTTACATACCAACCTGACCTCCGTATAGTCCACTTTTAGGCTAACGTGGCACATAATGCGATGTTGCCAGACAGAAACACATTTGATGATATCAGAATATTAAATGCGAGAACCATATTAATTGGTTACGGGCACTACTAACTTCTTTTTATGCACTACCTTTTGCGTGCAGTAAATGGGTGTTTAAAAATAATATTTATAACAATAGTCAAATCAAAATCAAATTTTATTTGTTTTTTAAAATTAACAAAAGAATTTGACCACTCAATAAAAAGACTTAAATAAATAAAACTCGCAGTGTAATTAAAAAAAGAATTTACTTTACTGTCATTATTTGTCTTTTTCTTTCCTTCTAACCATTTTTTTTCTCTTGTCTACCTCTTTCATCCACTTTATACCATTTTCTTTCTTTCCTAGTAAACCTTTCTCTTCCCATTCCCTCCACTCTTAATTCCACACAATATTAGATTACATGTTTAATATTTTCCGAATTATTTCTACACATTTTACATAATCTATCTTTGTCTTTCTTCAAATACTTATTTTTGTTTTATTTTTATTACTTACTCTAAACCTAGCTATCAAATTTTTTCTTGAATTGTCAGCCTTTCTGTTAAGTACCTTGGAATTCCTTACAGTATTTTATCCATGTGTTTCTTGTATCTTCCTTTTCTTATCCTCATTCTTTTTCTTGTATCTGATTATCCTTCTCCCTCTTTGTTATTTCTTTTTCCATCCATTTTCATTTTCTTCTTACCTTTTACTGTTTCTATTGCGTAACAGTTTCTTCTATAATATGCTTTTCTTTTGTTTTCACTGTGATTTTTTCTTTCTAATTCTATCTAACATTCATACAAAATTTCACAATCTTTCCTATTCTCCATTCTTTCCTCAAATCATATCGTATTGCTTCTACTCTTATTTTCTCCAGTTTTATTTCCTCCTCTATTAAATATTCAAACGTAGCGTCTATCTCTAATATTTTTCTTGTATTCTTCTAGCTTTTCCCATTCTTTCCACCTCTAAATTTCTGCCCCGTAAATCATCACACCTTTCACTAACCTCTCGAACAACCATTTTCTCTTTTCTATATTTTTCCCAAAAGCACATTCTCTCATTTCCCATATCTGCTTTAAAATTTTACTTCCGATCTCCTCTCCTCCCCATTTGCACTTCCTCTTCCGTTTTTCTTCTTAAATATCATTTAAGAAGCTAGTGTTATTAGGTTTACCTTTCCAATTTTATTTTCCTGCTTGATTTTTACGCAGTTCTTCTTTTAGGTCTTTTATATATAGAGATAATAACATTGGGCTTAGATGACATCTTTTCTCAGCCCTTTTTCTGCCCAAAATACTTTCCCAAGCTTTTCCTTCACTTTTATTCTGCATTCTGTTTCCTTGTATATTTCTCCTACTGCTCCTATTATGTCTTCACTTATGCCAATGCTTCTCTTATCTCTCATAGTATTCTTCTATCCACTCTGCCAAAATCTGTTTTTATATCTATTGTCCTCCTTTCTTTTTTAAAAATTGTCTGCGAATTTGGTATAATTTTTTCTCTTCCACTTTTTCCAATCTTGTTTTTAATATTTCTTCGTACATTTTGTATCGTACACTCGATATGCTTATCTTCTGTAAGTTTTTACATCTTGTTTATCTCCGTCTTTGTATATTGGGCACATTATTTCTTCCTTCCACCTATCTGAAAACCCTTTTCATTGACATGTCATTTCCAATACTTTCCTGATTCTATCTCTCATTCTTTTTTCTGTGTATTTCTACTGTTCTCCTTGTGTTACATCTGTGCCTGCCGCTTTTCTTACCTTCAAGTTTCTTAAAGCTTTGTCCAACTCTACTTTTTTTATTCCCCTTGTCTTATTTTTTTATCTATTCTTTCTATATGTACTATGCGTTTCTCTTATTTTTCTCGTAGCGTACTTACCATGTGGCTTTCCCATTTTTTATCCATTTTTACTTCTCTCTTTTTGTTTTTTCTTCTCCAACTTACAAACTCCCATGCTTGTGTTTCATTCCTATTTTTTTCTTCATTATCATCTTCATTTCCTATTCTCATAAATTCTATATTCTCTTTACTATTCACCTTTACAATTACAATCTTATCCTCCTTTTCTTCCTAACAACTCTCCTTTTTTCCTTTCTGCATATTTATGTTAAATATTGTTCATGTCATTTCTTCACATAACTTTAATAGTTTTTCTCTTACCTGTTTATTTTTTTATCCTTTGAATTCTTCTTTTTGTTCTCCATTTATCTCCATTTCTTCTTCTTTCCTAATTCTTGCGTTCAAATCTCCTCCTATAATAATCTTTTCTGTTTCTCCTGCTGTAATCTTATTATTCCCTTAGTCTTTTCATTTCTTTCTCATATACGTTATTATTTCGTATTTTTCCCTTTTTAGTTTTTACTATAGTTTTCATCGCTGCTTTGGTCTTATTTATTCCTATTAAATCTTCTTTCTCCCACTCTTTTCTTACTCCAATATTTATTCTCTTTTGACCCTCACCCTTCTTTTATCTCTTTTCGAGAATTCAAATTCCCATATGAGGTGCTCTGGCAATTTATTCCTCTACATTTCCTATTTTCTTTATTTGATCTACGTTTCTACCAGCCCTACCATTTTAAAGTTTTTATAAACTTCCAGAACCTTTCTCCTTTATTTTTATCCCCGCAGTGTTTACTTTTCTTTTATGTTTTTTTTATTTCCTTCCATATATAAACTTTCCTCCCTCTTTTCCTTTTTAACTTTTTAGTTTTTTGCGTTTATATTTTTATCCTTTCTTCCTTTCTACCCACCTTCTTTCTTCTCCCTCCACCTATAATTTTAAATATCCTAATTTTACTACTAATTTGTGAACATACCAAAGTCGATGCGGATCATTTAACCAAAATATTTTGAAAATGGCAGAACTTCCGGTTTTACCGGAAGTATGTATCAATTTGCTTATTTTAAATGGAGCACTCTATATATTACTACATTTTTAGATTCTGCGTCTAATTGTAGGCATATTTATGTACAATGTCACATACCTCACCTCAATCGTTGATGACTTATTTAATGTTTTATGTCAAAATGGAGTTTGCAGACCAAAAACTAATTTGAATTATCAACTATTCAACAATCTTTTTACTTAGTTTGTTCATTGTGTATTTTTTATTTTAAGCTGGGTCCGTTTGTACAGTATTTGTGCAAAATTGTAAAAAAAATTATAAAGAGTGTTTAATAATTGGTATCAAAATAGTAGTTTTGAAAATCGTCACAGGTCAATTTTTTCAAATATTTTCAAACATACCGATTTCTATATTTTTATCTCATGTGTGGTCCAAAATAAGAGTAAGTTTGTAGAACATTAAAATTTTCTATAATTTATTTTACTGCGCTTCGTGGTGGTTTCCGTTTTTCTGGGTATCGGGCAATAAACGTCTCAGATGTTCTTGACAAAACTTTGTTGTATTTCCCATAAATAATAAACCAATTCAAATGGTTTTGTTTGTATAGCTTAGGGGGAACGGCATGTTTGAATTAAATTCTCGATCACCAGCACAGCCAACTAATCAGTAATTAGCATAAAAAAGCATCTAACGGGTATTTTCGTTTGAAAACTGTTGATTTGCCAGTATGTCAACAAGTACCGATTTTTCGAATAATCAATGTTATAGAAACTTACCCTTATTTTTGATCACGAATGAGATAAAAATATTAAAATATTGAAACCATAAAGGTGACGAATGTGACATTGTACATAAAATATGCCTAGAATTAGACGTAGAATCTAAAAATGTAGTAATACATAGGGTGTTGCATTTAAAATAAGCAAGTGGATACATACTTTCGGTAAAACCGGAAGCTCCGCCATATTTAAAATATTTTGGTTAAATGATCCGCATCGACTTTGGTATGTTCACAAATTAGTAGTAAAAATAGGATATTTAAAATTATAGGTGGAGGGAGAAGAAAGAAGGTGGGTAGAGAAGGAAGAAAGGATAAAAATATAAACGCAAAAAACTAAAAATTTAAACAATTTAAAATAAGCAAGTTATTGCGGTTCAAAACATGTCATTAATTAATCTTATTTTGTACACATCATGTATATGATAGTGGATTTTTCACAAGTTCTACATAAAATCTGTTCAATTCATAGACTTCAGTGCAAATTTAGTTTGGAGAAAAGAGAATAGTTGCTAAAATATGAATCGGCAAAATTGTAACGACTTATTCATAAAATATAAAATATCTCTAAAACCTTTAGGTTTAAGTAAAGTAAACTTCTATAAAATCCTTTCTTATTTTGTTCGTAGAAACTGAAAATGTAATAATATACAGGACGTTCCATAAGAAAAACACAACTTTGATAAGTTCTGTATATTTTGGAACACCTGTATATTTCGAAAATAATTTAAAATATTTCTCCGATAGGTCTCTATCCATCCCAGATATATTTTTCCAATTTTATTGAATAGTTTTGCTGTAATATTTCGTGTCGTATACAGTGAATAACCCTGTATATATATATAAGCAACTTTTGCCGACAGGTATGTAAAGCAGTTACATAGTCGATTCTTCAATAATTATAGCCAACATAACAGTTGGCAAGTATAAAATTTCGAATCCCCTGCAGTAAAGTACGCAAGTAGTTGTACAATAGCAAACAAACACTGAGAATCACTCGGCAGCTGTTTCGTCCTTTTTGGGACTCATCGAGAGTGAGAGAAATCAAGTGTAGGTTTACTATTGTACAAACGCGCGCTGTCGACTATATGCTCTACTGGAGGGATCATTATATTTAAACGATAAGTTTTGCGACATCTAGTGTCGACTCGCGAAAGCGTTCACGTACGTAAATGTAAGCAACTTTTGCCGATAGGTATGTAAAGCAGTTACATAGTCGATCCTTCAATAATTATAGCCAACATAACAGTTGGCAAGTATAAAAATTTTGAATCGCCTGCAGTAAAGTACACAAGTGGTTTTACAATAGCAAACAAACACTGAGAATTACCCGACAGCTATTTCGTCCTTTTGGGACTTATCGGGAGTAAGAGAACTCGAGTGTAAGTTCATTATTGTACAAACGCGCGCTGTCGACTCTATGCCCTACTGGAGGGATCATCATATATAAACGATAAGTTTCGCGACATCTAGTGTCTACTCGTGAACGCGTTCACGTACGTAAATGTATGTAGTCAATTATACGATCTTCGTCTTTGCTGAATCGGCACCATTTGAATCAACCTGTCGTTTCCCCACTCTAAATAAAATAATTTTAAAGGGTAAGTACCTTAGTTTTAATTATTGTTTTATAAGTAAAACATCTATAATTATAGTTGTATGTGTTTGAAAACAGATCACTTTTATACGCCACTAATTATACAGAATGTCCAGAAACTCTTCTGCCAAACGGAAACTACAGGTACTGAGGTTATTTTATGTCGATTTAACTCAATTACCTTCATCCGAAAATGCTTCTAAAGTGAGATACAGCCCTTTGAAGAAGACATCGTTGTAAGCGTTATCTTTAAATTTTTCAAAAATGCCGTTACTTAAAATTTTCAAATTTTGTATAATCAATAAACAGTTACAAACTTGCTTATTCGCTTTAATTAATTTAAACTTTTTGTGTCTCTAACATAACAGTTGTTTTATACCTTCACGAAATAAAATTATTTTAATATTTTCAACACAATGTAAACAACTTAATATTTACTAGTATTACTGTATTTGTAGATTTTGATGATTTTTCAAAGGCAACTGATATTACTGATATAATTTTGTAATACAACATAATGGTATGTTAGAAACACAAAAAGTTTAAATTTATTTTTCTCGAAAACGGTTCATGATATTTATTTCAAAAAAGGGGACATTTTTATGAAAATTATCTTTGGTGTCAGATACAAAAGAAAAGTAAAAAATAGAACAATTTTAATAAAAATACACGTTGGTCTCCCCTACTGATACGCTTGTGGTGGTTGATGGTAATCGTTTATTGATTATACAAAATTTGAAATTTCTAAGTAATCGCATTTTGAATGATTTAAAGAAAACTCTTATAACGATGTCTTCTTCAAAAGTTGTATCTCTCTTAGAAAGCATTTTCGGATTAAAGGTAATTTGAGTTAAATCGACATAAAATAACCTCTCGTACCTCTGACTCTGACTCCGTTTGGCCGAAGAATTTCTGGACACTCTGTATAATATGTGGCGAATAAAAAGTGATGCAACTATAATTATAGAAGTTTTACTTATAAAACATTAACTAAAACTAAGGTACTTACTCTTTCAAATTTTTTTATTTAAAGTGGGAAAACGACAGGCTGATTCAAATGGTGCCGATTCAGGAAGGACGAAGATTGTTTGATTGACTACTGGCTGATACTGTTACGACAGACAAGTGTCGAAGTGGAAGGCCGTCTGCTGTGATAAGGTACAGCGGTTTCTTTGTAGAAATATTACAATAAAACCCCGCCTCAACAAAGGGTTGTGTTAGGTATCAATAGCAGTACAAGTAAAGAATGGAACCCAATTCATAGACTAGTTTTGCCTTCAGTTATTCAATGGTTGGTTCCTTTAGTAGAACTTCTAAAAATAATACCAAAATGGCACTTCCATAGATAAGAAAAAATTGTTTTATTTACGGCATTCGGTAATGCACATAATACAGATGTTCTTATTACAGCTTGTAAATAATAAAAAAAAGAAACTCACTAAGCTACAAAGAAATTAAATAGTTAAAAAGGGTTCAAAATTCATAAAAGATAGATAGATAGAAAAAAAACCGTCCCACTCCGTAGGTACACTATCGGAAGATATTTGAAGCTTACCAACCAACTTATTTTGACACGGCTTCTTGTACGTCGCCATCAACTATCAATAGCTGAGCAATTCGGATATACGATAAATTCAAAATCATTACATACGAGGATATATTAAAAAATTCTTAGCCTACTATAGAACCAAACAAAATTTCAATGTCAAAATATTTTATTACTCAACATATTCTTCTCTTAATTGGATACATTTATTACAGCAAACCTGCAACGTCTTTAGACCTTTCAAAAAAAATGTTTCTTCTTGCTCTGCAAACCAGACCTCCACAGCTTCTATTACCTCCTTGTTGGAAGAAAATGTACGACCTTTTAAACTTTTTTTCAGTTGAGGAAAGAGGTGATAGTCGGACGGAGCCAAATCGGATGAATAAGGGGGTGTTCTAGTAATTCAAACCCTAAATCACAAATTTTTTGCATGGCAACATGAGATTTGTGTGCAGGGGCGTTGTCCTGCAAAAACAAAACACCTTTGGATAGCTTTCCGCGTCTTTTCTCTTTAATATTTTCCCGTAGAGTGGTCAGTAATGTCGAATAGTAATCTCCAGTTATTGTTCTACCCTTATCCAAAAAATCAATCATGATTACTCCATGGCAATCCCAAAAAACTGAAGCAAGAACTTTTCCAGCAGATTTTTGGACACGAAACTTTTTAGGTCTTGGAGAACCAGAGTGTCGCCATTCCATCGATTGTTGCTTTGTTTCTGGATCGTAGAAATGTACCCAAGTCTCATCCATAGTAACAATTCGGTTTAAGAAGTCTACATCGTTTTCAAATCGAGCACAGATCGAACGCGATGCTTCTACCCTTGCACGCTTTTGGTCAACATTCAAACATTTGGGGATCCATTTTGCAGCAATTTTCTCATGTCCAAATTGACGTGAACCATATGATGAACGCGTTCGTATGAAATATTCAGTGCTTCAGATATCCGTTTTAGCCCAATTCGACGGTCTGATAAAATCATGTCATGAACTGCATCAATATTTTCGGGGACTGACACAGAAACTGGCCTTCCCGATCGGTCATCATCTTCAATGGAAAATTTACCTCTTTTGAAGCTTGCATTCCAATTTTGACGGTCGCATACGAAGGACATTGATCACCAAGGGTATTAAGCATATCTTCGTAAATCTGCTTACCTCTTAACCCTTTTAAATACAGGTACTTGATGATGGCTCGATACTCCAATTTTTCGATTTTCACAATTTCGGTGGACATCTTTTTTCATTTAATTTATTGCGTGACTCTGGTTTACTTTTTTGACGTCAAACTTTACACTGACACTTCTAATAAGTTATTGTTCGTTGCTATGGTAACGCAAAATTTTGTTTATGCAAGGGACTGGTCTAGGCTAACTAGATATCAATACATCCTCGTGCATATATTACTACAAACCACACACAAAATGACATAAAATGAAACATTTACATTACAAAAATGTTCGTAACTTTTCTATTCTTATTTCACTAATAGAACTCATACCATCAAATTCCAAGAAATCTTCCCTAGAGATGGAATATCCCAAGGTTTAATTTTAGAGTGCTACTGTGAATGATTAACCATCGCAAATTGGAGGAAAGTCATGTTTCAATAAATAAAGTAAAAAAAAATTTAATTAATATATTTTCTAGTTTTCATGCATATTCCATGGTGCTTTTAACATATTTATCTATAAGCTACAATGCAAGCATTTATAGTTCATCTTAATTAAATAAAAAATCATTGAGTTTGTGACAGTTTTCTTCCATTAAGACAACCAAACAGTGGTGTCCTAGTTTGGTTAATAGATAGCGTAGAAATAGACTTTCTTCTTGCGTAGAATTCATTCTTTAAAACGTCGGTTTTTGATTTCGTTAATTGGTTTTGGTGGTCGTACTATCTTCTATCTCGTGATTGCTATAGGTTACAATACCTTTTATAAATAAGTAAAATTCTTGAATTATTAAATTAATTGTAGAGTGACGAGTAAAAGTGACATTAATTTTCCCTATTTATGCAAGCGCCATTCTGGTACCCTGTTTAGAATTTCTATCGGTGCGACCAATCCATAAATAACTAAAGGCAAAATTAGCTTATGAGTTTCGTTCCATTTTTTACTTGTACTGCTGGTGTTACTTGTTACAACCCTTCGTTCTACGATGCAGGAGTTATCGTGATTCTCTACAAAGTTACCTTATTACAACAGATGGGCTTCCACTTCGACACCTGTTCATTATGACCGTATCGGCCACTAGGTAACCAATAAATTTTCGTTCTTCCTGTACTTGTATCAATTGGAAATTTATTTGAAGCATCTGACGTTCCCGCACATCAACTAAAACAATTTTACGACTAAGTACCTTAGTTATTAAGTCATTAATGTTTTATGCATATCGTTTTGAACTTCCATTGAAAGTTTCAAATATCTTCAAAAGTAGTAGCCGTACTCCTAACAATGCTTATATGATTGTAAAGCTAATTTCAACTTGCACCCGACAGATAACAAGCATTTCACACAATTTGAACAACGATGAGAATGGTGTTAACAAAGTTGTCTAAACACTTGATGTGTGTCTTTTCATCACCTTCAGAATTCACCAGCGCTATATGGAAGCAGATAGTCATTAAGAAGTCCACCGCAATTTTCATCACGTACAAATAAATTGGAAATACAATCAGTAGTGACAGACTTATGCGAGTGTATAGATGCCCAAATGAGAGGTTCGATCAGTGCTACATTAAAGAGGTGCATGCATATGGTGGCGGATCCATAATATTGTGTGTTGGTATATCTTTAACCATCGGACCGACTTACATGTGAAAAAATAGGGAATTGTTGAATAGTCACCGATATGTAACAGACATCTGAGAACAACATTGTTTTATTTATTGGTAATGATTTTGTTCTGGTGCAAGATAATGCCAAGCCCCACACTGCTAGAGGTGTTACGAAATATGTTAAAATTTTGAGCATGTACTGCCTAGTAAAAGCCGAAATCTAAATCCTAAAGAACACGTAGGGTTACTCAATGGGAAGACAACATAAAAGCTTTATGCTTCCTCTTATAGTCTAAATCTGGGATGATTTGGTTCAAAACAACTCAAGACACCACGTCGCGGTCAGTGGTAATACTCAGTAGAGCAGAGGTGAAAACACCTACTACTGGGTCAGAAATGTAAATTAAAAAAAAATTATATAAAATTTTATTAAATTAAAAAAAAACAAAAAATATTTGTTTGTTCAAAATTTAGATTCTTTTTTTTTTTTTTTAATAATTTGAAACCAGATTTTTAAAAATTTGTTATAATAAATAAATTATCTCAAAATTTTAAAATTATGTGTTAGTTTTGCGTGATAATGTATTGGAAGATAAAATATCATATTGCTTATTTGGTGTTTTAAGCAACGATGTTAAATTCTGAGAGCATGTTAAGATTTTTCATTATATAAACAATCCAGGAACATTGGGATATAAAAAAAATATTTGACTGTTGATTGTGAAAATATTTGAATAGTGTTGTTGTAAAATCTTTACCAAGGAGAATATGAATGAGCTCAAACAAATAATCAGAAATTAGAAAATTGACTACATTTGAAAATGGTGGTTTGGTCTGTTGTTGCAGGGTTTTCTGAAAACATTCAACTTAAAAAATTGTTATCATAGAGTGATATTAAAAGTTTTTTTTGTTTTACCATTTGCTCCTTATATCCCCCAGATTTAATCATTAAATCATTGTATTTTAAATTAAATCGACAAAATTGTCAACACTTTTCACAATATCTACTCGCAATATTGAATAATTAATTTAAATACGTAAGAGCACTATTGACAGCTATTTTATAGATGGAGTTAATTCCGTATGTCTAGATTCATTAAATGGGTAGAGGACGTTGTATATTTGAAGTAAAACCTTTTTAAATATACTCAGTGACATTAGAAGTATTACACCTAGAAACCATAACTTAATTTTTTTGGCAACCGAAAGAAACCGATTTATGTGAGTTGACTTGGGCAAATATTTTATTGTGCTTCCGTCTTTACTGTTAAGCAAAACAAAATGATTTGAGTTTGAAGACGTACAAATTATCACTATATTAGCGACTTTGACAGTGGTACAATTGTTGCCTAACGAGATTGTGGTTTTTGCTATCGCGAAATTGGCCGTAGTGTTCATTGTAATTGCAATGACGTTAATAATGTGAGTGTAAACAGAAAAAGATAGAAGTACACAAAAGAAGAGTAACTGGTGCCGAGGTACACCACAGAGCATAAAAAAAGCGCTTCGGACTATTTACTTTAGTAAAAGTTTGGATAAGAGGGTAGAGATATAAAATACCGTCTACAATTAGTGTTTTTCTGGACTGCGTCCTTTTTCAAGAAAATACGTTCCAATATTTGCTTGTCAATATATATACGTCCATCTAAAAGCAGACTATAATTTTTGCTAGGCACCCCATTCACCAATTTAAATCCCTCCGAACATGTGTGGGATACGATCAAGAGAAGAGTATCCACTTTGCACCATCCTTCACAGATTCTGGCAAACATCCATTACCTAATTTAGTCCATGTCTAGATGTGTACGAAAGTGTAATCAACTACCAAGGGTTTTCAAATATATTATTAATTTTTTCCGATTACATATTATTGGAAAATTTCGTGCAAATGCTATTGTTTCCTTGTTGATGTATGACCACATAAAGGACTAAATTGAAGAAATTATTTTTCTAGAGGTCACACTTCAAATGTCAGTAATGTATACGACACAGATAAATCCATTTAAAAAATATTGTTTTATTTTAAAACGCATTGTTTGATTTAAACAGAATGTTATTTAAAATAATCAAAATTTTTTAGCTAGAATAGTAGAAAGATGTAAACCAAACTGTAATCAATGGTTTTGCTTATAAAAATAGGTTTATTGAAAAAGAAATACAAGTTTTTAAAGAGAAGAAGGTTTTATTTGTATTAAAAAAAATCGACTTTCAAATAGTTCTGTTCAAAAGTATCACGAATTTCGAATTTCCCGCAGTATACCTATATTTTTGATTTTTTTGTAGTGTTATGTTGGTAATCATGACCTTTACTTATGCTGACAGAAGTCGGCTATTTTAAATGTTTAGTTAATTTTTGACAGCTGTTTTGCTTCGATGTGGGTCAAAAGCTCTGTCGATTTTGTGAAAAACAAAAAAGTGCGCGGACGCATTCCGTATGTTGACTGTGGCGTATGGTAAAGCTACCTCAGACCAAAGCAACGTTTATAGGTGGTACAAAATGCTTCCAGAGACGTCAACAACAGACAAAAACATTGATAAAGTGAAGAAAATAGTATTGACCAATCGTCGAATCACCGTTAGAGAAGTTGGTGAGAACCTAAACATATCTATTGGCTTGTGCCATTCTATTGTAATTAATGATTTGGGTATGAATCGGGACCCGCGAAATTCGTGCCAAAATTGCTCAATTTCGACCAAAAACAGCATCACGTTACCATTGCTCAAGAGATGTTAGACTCGGTCCGTGACGACCAAATGTGCTCCAGAGGGTCATAACTGGTGACGAATCATGAGTTTATAGTTATGACGTGGAAACCAAAACTCAATCATCCTAAGGAAGCTGCCGCATGAGCCAAGACTGAAAAGAGAACGTCAAGTTCGGTCAAACCTGAAGGTTTTGCTCACAGTTTTCTTCGATTGCAGGGGCGTGGTGCATCATGAGTTCTTGCTACAGGGTAGTACGGACAATAAGGAATATTACGTGCAAGTTACGCGCAAATTTGGGCGAATCAATCCGCCAGAAACGCCTGGATTTGTGGAAGAACAAAAACTGGTTTTGCACCATGATAACGCCTCTGCTCACATCGTTGCTTGTGCGCAAATATTTGTCCAAAAACAACACAGTAATGGTCCCACAACCACCGTATTCACTAGACCTGCCCCCCTGTGACTTTTTTCTGTTCCCAAAACTGAAGAGGCCCATGAAAGGACGACGCTACGCCACGATTGCGAAGATAAAGACGACGTCGAAGGAGTGCTTCGAGAATTGGATAAAACGTTGGCACAAGTGGATTATATCCGAAGGGGGTTACTTTGAAAGAGACAAAATAGATATTCATGAATAAATAAATACTTTTGAAAAAATACAAAATTCGCGGTACTATTTGAACAAACTTCGTATATAGTTGCTGTTCTGGTAAGCTATAAATTTCTCAAACTGACTAGATACAGTGGTAGGCTATGTTCAGATCATATTATCTTCTAAACTAAATTAATGTAATATATGCTTCATATTTCAAAGGGCGCAGTTCAGCTCTAAAACTTAGCTAAATATATATAAGCTTAAAATTAAAATAGGCTGTTCTTCCACTAAACCCCAATGAAATAGAATTAAAAAAGAAAATAGAAAATACACACTCTCTCAATTATAAAAAAATGATGAAAAGTAAATAACATTCAGTAAATGACCAGTATATAAAACTAATTATTGTTAACGATATCCATCATCTTAAATAAAAATTACAATTACAATTTCAAAGTAGGTATGTTAATTATCAAACTAATTTTTTAATAAATATTTGGTCAAGTTAGTTTTGAACAGTTTCTTACTGTCACACCTACGGATTTCTCTGAGGCAGCTATTCCATAAACGCGAAATCTTAAAAGTAAAAAGAACCTTGGTATTTTACAGTTTTATGTTGAGGTGGAGTAACTAGGTCCTTTCGTCTAACATTTATGTTATGTATGTCAGTGCGGTGTCTTATTTTTTGTATAAATATGTAGGAACTCTAGTTGTGACAATAGCATAATAAAAAGTGAGGCTATGAAATATCCTTCCTATTTAACCACTGGAGTTCTTTAAGTTTATAGCTAGTAGACTTATATTTTCTAATACCAAAAATTAATCTAATACAGGATCTTTGCATTCGTTGTATTCTGTCTTTTATTTATACAAGGACCGTACACTGTATCTCCATGATTAAATATAGAAAGTACCAAGGAGTAATTTTTTAGTACTTAAAGAAAAACAGTTTCTGTTACGGTGTAACATTCTAATCTTGGCCAGAGCTTTTTGTATGCATGAGTTCACATGTTCAAGCAAAATTAAGTTCATAGTCTAGTATTAGACCAAAATTTTTGACGCTATTTGATTTTTCTATAATTACATTTCTTATTTTAATAGAGATATTTTCTGAATAGTTTAAATAACGCGATTTCCGAGCAAATAATATAAATTTAGATTTTAAAGGATTAATTATTAGGCCATATTTTTCACAAAATTAATAAATAAATCCAATTCAGAGTTTATGATATTAACGGATACTTCAATACTTGATGTAGGAAAAGAGTAATATATTTGCGTATCGTCTGCATAAAAGTTCAAAGAACAATGCATTAGAACTGATGGTAAAAAAACAAGTATAGATACTGAATAACAAACGACCAATGATCGAACTTAGGGGACACCTCTATTAATCTCCAACCAAACTCGATACCTTATTATTTAAATAAACTTGTTGATGTCGTTTAGTTAAGTAGTTATATAGTAGCGTAACAGAAGTATTGTGTAAACCGATAAACTTAAAGATAGCTGCAGCTAAATTATGATTAATTAAATCAAAAGATTTACTAAAATCAAGCAGTACTAGTGGGGTTATATAATGTTTGTCCATAGAGGTAAGAATATCATCAACTATTGATGGAGAGCAGTACTACAGCTGTGATGCTGGCGAAAACCCGATTGACTATCAGGCAAAACATTAAACTCTATAAGATAAGATGTCAATTTAGTTTGAATTACGCGTTCAAATACTTTGGATAAAGTCGGGAGAATTGAAATAGGTCGTAGATCAGAGCAATTGTTTACAATTGGTTTCTTAGGAATTGGTTTGACAATAGCAATTTTCCACACGTTTGGGAATGTATCATTTTCTATGCAAAAGTTTATATGTGCAACAAAGGGTGATATTACAGGACTGCATAACTTTAACATAGTGGAAGAGATATTATCATACCCATAAGCATTGCTCTTTAGCGACAGTACTATATCATTTACTATTTTCTCCGAGACCGAATGAAATTTAAGTAACTTCGCGTTATGGTTTTTATAAGATGAATGGTAAAATTCATTAATTCAAAGTCAATTGGTGCTTTTAACAATTCGACGGAATTTACGGAGTATTGGTTGATAGTTTCTACATTTTCTAAATGGACTGGTGTATCAACTTGCTTGCTTTGTATGAGTCCAGCATTTCGTCAATTTTTCCAGATTATTTTGCTATCTTTAATGTTATTAAATTTGAAATTAAAATAAGCAAGTTTTTCGAGACGTACAGTTTTGGTTAACAAATTTGAATCTCTCTATAATAACTTAAATGAGCAGGATAGTTAGTACGTTTGTACCGGGCAAGAGCTTTTGATTTTAGTTTAGCAAGTAATTTTGTATTTCTGTAATCCAAGGAGTAGGATTACATTTTCTCTTTACAACAAAAGGAGCATGCTTATCGAGTAAAGTTATAACGCAAGAATTAAAATGTCTGACTTTATCGTTTATGTCAGTTATGTCAAAAATGAATTTACAGGGCGTATTGATAAGATCCGATTGGAAGATTTCTAAGTTAAACCGAGAGAAGTCACAAACTACAACTTCATTTACATGTGCTTGAGTGATTCTAAAATCTAATGTGCACGATATTGGACAGTGGTCAGCTATTAAGAAAGAGTCTACATGTGTGTCAGCAACGATGGAAATATCAGATGTCGGTATTAGATCAATAATGCTCGATGAGGTAGGAGATACTTTAGTGGAGATGAAATAAGTTGCGTTAAGTTATATGTGTCTAGAATACTTAATAGAGAGTTAGTATTTGATGTAGTACTGGATACATCAATGTTGAAATCACACCGAGAACTAAGAGGTACTCTTGCATTGTGGCAAAATCATACTTAAAGAATCCTCAAACAGCTCAAAAATTTGTATCACATGAACGCGGTGGGCAGTAGATAACACCTACACATAAGACAGGTTTTAGTAACATTAGCCATAACTGTTCAATTTTAGAATTTGTGTTTTTGACAATACTGAAATGGATATTATGTTTGATGTACACTCATGAAATTTAAAACTCGGACACCACAATTTCTGTAAACAAAAGTTTGCACATTGTGAAGCGGGCTTAAGGGTATCATTTACAATTCTAACAGCAGGTAGTCTCAGCAGGGGTTATCTTATAGAAGGACTGTAGAATGAATCATTACACTAAGCACGTTTTAGAAAATAGGTAATTTACGTTGCTTACTTAATTTTTTCTTTAAAGAATATATTTGAAGGTATCGCTAATTAAACACCATAGCTCGATTAATTATCGAATCAAAATTTTGTTTAGGAAATGTTTACAAAATAAAATTAGAAATAATTTTGATTTAAAAACGTCTACAAGCAATAACTTTTAAATTAAATCAAAAACTAAACATGGTTATTTGGGTTGACTGATTATTACTTATTTTTAAATAAATCTAACCTACTAATTATTGTAAGTTATTAAAAAAAATCATTAAACTCTCTATTCATAATATTTAGTCCTTACAAAATGTATATTTTATGACGTTTCATTTTTTCTGTAGTTAATATAAAAGTGAAAATAAAAACTAAGGCAATTCTTATTGTCAACGTATATATTTAGTTTTTGACAAGAATTTATTACATAATTATAATTAAGATACCAAGTTATAGTTTAAAATTAAATGAAAACTTTTTTTTAAATAAAGGTATTACTATATAAATAAATATAAGAAATCAATAATGGGTGTGACCTCCATTATTATTGATACATTCTTGGAGGCGTCTGCTCATTGACGCTATCAAGGTATCAATATAATTAATATTAATCGTTTCCCATGCGGTATCAATGGCTGCAATTAGTGCATTACGGTTTACTGGTATAAAATTTGGCCCTTGTTGTCTTCGGATAACAGCAAGTATTCGAGCCCAAACATTTTCGATAATGTTAAAATCTGGGCTTTTTGCTGGCCAGGGTAACAGCTCCAAGTTATTTGCTTGTATCCAGTTGCGCACAACCTGCGAAGTATAGGGTCATCATATCCCGATAGTTAATTATCGAATGTTCCAAGAAAATATGTGTAAATAGTAAATGGAATCTACTAACGTAACGTTAAGTCGTTAATTATAGTTACATAACTCTCCTTTCATAAGATATAGTTCATATTAATATGCTTATTGTAAAGCTTCGTACACACCTGAACAACAAACCGAGGAACAAACAGAACAACGAACCGAACGGCAATCGGAACATTAATTTGGACGGTGCTACGTACGAATTTTAGAACAGATTCGCAAGTCCTGATTGTTCCACGAACGGTTTGCGGCGTTCCCGCAACTTGTCGGTTTTTCTCCGACATCAAAGAAAATGCGCGCGAATGCGTTTGCAGGTTTGGACGAATCTAAACAAAACGGCGAACAAACTTATGCGGGAGAATTAAATTATTTATTTTGTCCTCCCTTTTGTGGGTTTGTTGTGTTTTAGGTAATATTATGGAGTTGACAGAAGAAAAATGTTTTAAATTAATCAGTGTTTAAGAATGCAAGAAAAAATGATGTCCCTATTAGCATCATTTGGGCGGGAAATTTCAAAATAAAAAAAAGCGAAGTAAATTATAATTTTTACTCTTCTTTGTGCGTAAAAATTTGGTTGGCACTATCTTCTTGTTTTCCGCAATTTTCTCTTCTCAATAATAAATATATATGAACTGAAAACTACTGAAAATAATTATGGGAACAGCACAAACGTTCCGTTTGTTGTTCGGATTGTGGAAATCATAAAAGATCGTTTGTCGTTCTGTTTGACTTTCGGTTCGTTGTTATGTTTGTTGCTCGGTTTGTTGTTCAGGTGTGTACGAAGCTTTACAACAAGCAACAATTTTTGGCGAATAAAGATTAGTTTGTGATGTAATATTAGAAACACAAATTTATATCATATCAAATTTATGACAACTTAAAACCAAGAACGTGTATGTTATTGCTAAGAAATTATTAAGGAAAAAGCGCAATTGCAGTGTAAATATTTATAATTAGATATTTTCGAAAGTTTATAAGTCCTCTATTGTAATCTTAATACTTAAAAGAAAATCCTGTCCATTAGCATTATAAGGAAATGGCTTTTACTTTATGAATAAGTTTCAATAACAATAGAATATCCTTGCTTGTTTAATTTACTTCCTTTGAGTCATATTGCTCTAAGGGTTGTTACATTGGTCATTAGAAGTATGTAATAAATAAACAATTACCTACTGTTTGAGAAGGGGTAGTGTGAACCAATAAATAAAGTAAGAAATGTAAATTCCATTTTAGTTTAAAATTTCAAGTGTTGTGAAAATGCCACCTCATCTCGGTGCTGATTTGAAAGCGCGGATTGTTTCGGAATTAGCGGCGGGCCGTAGCGTGCGTGAAATTTCACGTATGTTAGATATACCAAAAAGCACCGTAGGGCATTACCGAGTAAAATGGAATCTTGAACACACTTTGGAAAGAGCCATCGGAAGTGGTAGACCTAAAGTATCTACACGTGCTCAAGATCTCGAGTTGTTTCATTACGTAACAGAACAACCATTTGCTACATACTCCAGGGCTATAGCAGATACACATTTTCCCGGATGCCGTATAACTGCACAAAGAAGATTAAAGGAGATGGGAATAAAGAAGTATAATGTATAGCGCGCGGGGTCCATGAGTTTGTTGGGCTATCGATGGACGTCTTGATTCTGCTGCGTATTTAGATATTTTGGAAACTATTATGAAACCTTCAGTCGAAGTGTTTTATCCAGACGAAAATTATATTTTCCAACAAGTAAGTATTCTTATTTCACTATACTTTCTCCAAAAATAGTTCGGGATCTGTTGAATTAACATTTTCATAATGTATTTTTGTTGTTAAAGGACAACGCCCTATTCATACTTCGCGGGTTGTGCGCAATTGGATACGAGAAAATAACTTGGAGCTGTTACCCTGGCCAGCAAAAGCCCAGATTTTAACATTATCGAAAATGTTTGGGCTCGAATACTTGCTGTTATCCGAAGACAACAAGGGCCAAATTTTATACCAGTAAACCGTAATGCACTAATTGCAGCCATTGATACCGCATGGGAAACGATTAATATTAATTATATTGATACCTTGATAGCGTCAATGAGCAGACGCCTCCAAGAATGTATCAATAATAATGGAGGTCACACCCATTATTGATTTCTTATATTTATTTATATAGTAATACCTTTATTTAAAAAAAAAGTTTTCATTTAATTTTAAACTATAACTTGGTATCTTAATTATAATTATGTAATAAATTCTTGTCAAAAAACTAAATATATACGTTGACAATAAGAATTGCCTTAGTTTTTATTTTCACTTTTTATATTAACTACAGAAAAAATGAAACGTCATAAAATATACATTTTGTAAGGACTAAATATTATGAATAGAGAGTTTAATGTTTTTTTTAATAACTTACAATAATTAGTAGGTTAGATTTATTTAAAAATAAGTAATAATCAGTCAACCCAAATAACCATGTTTAGTTTTTGATTTAATTTAAAAGTTATTGCTTGTAGACGTTTTTAAATCAAAATTATTTCTAATTTTATTTTGTAAACATTTCCTAAACAAAATTTTGATTCGATAATTAATCGAGCTATGGTGTTTAATTAGCGATACCTTCAAATATATTCTTTAAAGAAAAAATTAAGTAAGCAACGTAAATTACCTATTTTCTAAAACGTGCTTAGTGTAATAGATTCATTCTACAGTCCTTCTATAAGATAACCCCTGCTGAGACTACCTGCTGTTAGAATTGTAAATGATACCCTTAAGCCCGCTTCACAATGTGCAAACTTTTGTTTACAGAAATTGTGGTGTCCAAGTTTTAAATTTCATGAGTGTATATGGCATTCCACCACCTCTTGAAAAACTGCGATCATTACGGATCAAGCAATATCCTTCTACATAAAGCATACTAGAGGATATAGAGGAATTTAACCAAGTTTCAGTTATCCCTACAATATGATAATCAGAATTAAGAACTAGCCGCCGTAAAGAGTCCAAATGTGTTAACAAAGATCTTACGTTTATGTGGATTATATTTAAATTAGACATTTAGAAAAAATTATATTAAGATTGATTTGAAGTAAGTATATTTAAAACAATGTAATAATTAACCATTCTCTGTATTGTAACTTAGAAATTAAGTAAAAAAATATATTATATAATACTAATTAATTTCAAGTTATAACAAAATGAATTAAACATATGAAAAACAAAAAAACAAAATAAAAGTAAATGATAAATAGGAATCGCCAATAATAACAATAATAATAGGAAAGAGTTCAATTTACTTTCCTAATAATCTGACAAAAATAATTAGTGATTATCTTGTATATGATATATTCAACTAAACAATAAAATAATTAATGCAAATACAAATTTAATAATTATCGTGAAACTAAAATCAAATTAAATATAAAATTGAACGCACAATTCAATTCAATACCTGTTAATACAAATAATCAAGAAAACAAAATATGCACCTGTTTTAATCGTGTTAATGTTCACGAACTAAAGATGTTAAATAAAAATACCTATATCGACTCCATATACAAATTCAATATCTACTTACATGCTACTGTGTTTTTCCAACTTTTCTATATCTCCAAAATTATCACACCTAAGAATTCCACTATTAGTTTTAACAAAACGATGCCATCCCTAGTCCAGGTGCTTCTGAATCCGAATCTTACAGCTGCTGCATTTAGAAGATCCATTCGTAGCTTAGTGAGATCTTCTTTTATGTTGATGTTTGTTCCTTCAAGTTGGATTTACTGCGATAAACCAAGTTGCGGTTACGATAACTTACAAATTTAACAATAATGCTTCTCGGTTTTTTGGATGCAGATTGAGGTTTACCAATCCGATGACACCTATCAATACAATCGGTGGTCAAGTTCAACCCCAATTTATTATTAAAAAGATCAATGTAATTTCTCTTCAATACCAAAGATTCTGATGCTGTTACGTCTTGTATATTGTTGAAGATCATCTATTTGATTTTAAGTCTATTTTTTTCGGCAAGGTCAAGTCGCTTCTGTGTATCTTTTAGTTTATTCATCAAAGAATTAAATTTTGTTTCTATTGAATCGTTCACTAACAAGGCCACTTTCATTGCAAGGTTTTCGATAAACGTCTTATCTGCCAAAATTCGGTGATTGCCGATGCAGCTAAAGACTTTATATCTTCTCGTTGATTTGATGTAAAACCATGATGAATAAAATATATTAAGTAGCAATAAACTTTTAATTTTCACTATTTGTACGGAGCCGAATAAAATACGTCTAGTCGAGTCGAGTGTACATTTAGAATGTACTGTGTTATCAAAATAGAAACAAATATCGACTAATTTTCATTTACAAAGAAAACTTAAACAAACAAACCGTCGACGTACATAGTTTTCGGAAATTAAACCTGATGTGCCGCGTTGGTTGCAGGCAATTTCACGAATGATATGCAAAATCTTATTATGTCACATAATTAACTAATTAACGAATTTACTTAATAATAATTGCATAGATAACATCTTAAAAACTTAATTTACCATCTAACCGTTCCCAAACTAACTAGTCAATCCGAAATACATTACCATCACTAAATTTTTGGTTTATCATTCAATATTGTGTTCAATTTATCTTTAACGATTTTTCAGTGTTAATGTTTAGCTTTGAAAGAGTTTTATTATTTTAATTATTGGTAATTCGATATGCCTTTAAGATGCTTTGATTGTCTCGGTCATTAAAAACCGACACTAAAATTTCTTACTTCTTTTATTAAACTGGAACTAGTTGTATTGGTGATTTTGTCCCTTAATACAAATAATACACATATTAATATTTACAAATATTAAAAACATGAAAATTGAATTAAAATTTCTATTCTCTAAAGTTTTTGTGTTTTGTTGCAGGTGAGAAATGAGTTTACTGCGCCTTTTAATCCAAGGTAAGATTTTACACTTCTTGTGGAAAGCCATATACTTCACTTTAAGCTGATACTTTATTACTGAGTTAAATGAGTTTTGTCATGTTTATTTTAGTTTTGCTCGTTAATTTTGGTTTATCACCTTGATTTAAGTTAACGACACTTTAACACTTTAAAAAAAATTAAGATAAAATTTCATTCAGGGGAATTTTGAATGATTATAAATTATAAATACAATTTCAGAATTTATTTAAAATTACTAAAATGTAGTGAAGTGTTGTAGTACGTGTAAACAGTAAATTGAAAGCAGCTGTTTTGTCTTGTTTATTCTGGCAATGACTTTGAAAAGTACAGGGGTGTTTTATCGGCTTCAGATGTTAGCCTTTTTTTTTATTTTTTATCGTCAATAAGTGTTAGAAGGAGCGCGTTGATACGACGAAAATAAATAAAAGAGCGATTGCACATGTGCTTACGTACGTATATGAAAAGGTTCTTTTCTTAATTAGGTAACGCATCGGTGAACGTCTTCCCTATAATTGGATATTATCCCACCGTTGTACCGTAAACCCTTGAGATTTGTTCTGTACTAACTTAACAACCACAAATACATCCTATTACATTAAATTTAGAATTCAATGGTTACTAAGGAGCTGCTTCTCCAATGCGCCGTCAGCTAATGTTTATTGAGTATTGAGCGAAAATTGCGACGAAGTGTTCATTATTTACCGATATCTTTGATCGAAATCTTCTACTTTGTGTTCAAGCTATTGATTTTAGCTTTACGGTAGTGGTGTGTAAAGCTACAAACTTACTTAGTTTCAGGCCGAACGATTTATATTTATCAATCTCAATTTTCAGAAACTGCATTTTGTTTCAGTATATTAAAAGTAGATTGCATTTCTTGTCTATATTTATTGCAGGAGGGTTACTATTTATGTATACTTTTGATCCAAATGATTGTATTACAAACGACGTAATACATCAAATCGAAAGGCGTACGTATTTTTGTTCCACGATTGTATGGGAGCACTGAAAATCTCGACTGACTTATATAAACATAAAAATTTATATTTAGATATTGATACCCAATATGTAGCACTTCCTGAAGCTGTGCAACTTACTGTTAACTTTAAAATGCTAGGTTTTCTTTTAGCTGTTCCAAATACGACAATATATAAAATTCAATATGTGATTTTTTACTGTGCCTTGTAGTTGTCAAATGAGTATTAGTCTAGACCTATCGGAGACAGTTTCCTTAGGCGGAAATTTGACGGAAAAATCAGAGCCTTATAAATGAAATGTCACCTCGAAGCATTTGAGGGCTGGTAGCAGTGGCGCTTGTCATCCTTCAATGCCATCGAACGACGCACTACATTTGGAGATTTAGATGATTTGTTATTGTTGACTTTTGTGTCAAAAGCATTCTAAAGATACATTTTCGTTTATAAAACTTTTATAAATAAAACGTTGCGACTTTTTCTTTTGAAATAAAGATGAAAAATTGTTTGCATATAAATTTTAAAGAAAGAAGTCAAAGCTGATTGTTCTGGTAGATGAGTATACATTCTCGTTTATCGTTTCTTCAGGTGTTTCGCGAACGCCAAAGAAGAAGTGAATTGTAGAATGTAGCTTTTCGGGGTACTTTAAAGCTGTAATATTGTGTATTAAGAGTAGTATTCGTATTTTCCTCTTTCAGAAGGAATATCACATACAGAGAGGTCATGAGTGCTTTAGCCCGTGAAATTGTGTTGTGTTCCGCCTTTCGAATGCTATTGAGGTTAAAGCCGGCGTAACACTTAAAACTCCAACAAGTTCCACAAACTTTTTAAAGTGTGGTGCATCATTCCGCTACTTCTCGTTTATTTAAAACTTACAGAAAGTGGTCCATAAAAGTAAATTATAATTAAAGGGAAAGAGAAAAAATAATCTACAAATATACAAAACTTTGCAGTTTATGACCCGAATTGACTTTATTAATGCAATGTTGACACAATTTAAGGTTGTAGGAAAGTTTTTATAAAACTTTTAATGGATTTTAAAAGTACTTCTTGTTATAACAAGAACGGTGAGCAATTGAAGTTTAGAATAAACGCATAACAAAAAGTTATTGAAGTGTTAAATTATAAAAGAACCGACGTAAGCTAACGAATTAAAATAATTTTTAACAGAAAACTTTTTAAACAATTAACTCGCAAGACTTTAAAATGATTGTAGTGAAAAACTGAGTTTGAATAATTTATTTTTTCTTTGTGATGTTACGAGTGTTTTATTTTATATCCTTTTGATGTTTTTTCTCATTTTACAAACAAAAGAGGTTTTTTATGTAGCCGTAAAAATTATTTATAAATAAGATTATTATTTTCTTAAGAGTAAGAGTAAAAACGAAGGAACCTTATTTGTGGTTTAATATTTAAAAATAAGTAAAATAAGTAAACTTTGTCTGATATGTTTTGTTTGTCCCTGGTCCAAGGCAGTTTTAAGAATTTGGAAATCTTTAATATATGCCAAGCAACAGAGATCAAAAGTACGTATTTCATGACAAAATTAATAGCAGCATAGGACCACTGTTATTATGCCTGGAAACGGTAGCTGATAGTGGGTGCATAGTTTGATACTCCACTTCTTATTTCATATTTTTGTAATTAACGATTCTTTGGGAAAAATTCCATTTTTCGCGTTTTTTGCGTATAACTTTTAATCTATCCATCCGATCGCAAAACTGTCAACAGACGATTTGTAGATAATTAAAAGACGAATAAAACGCAAACTTGAACGTCCCTATCGGATAAATAGATTTTGAGAAAATCTAAAAAAATTTTTCAAAAATTCATAACTTCTTTCATTTTCAATATGTAGCACTGTTCTTCTGGATTTAAGTGGGTATTAACATGTTCTTTGATGGTGCAAACCTGGACGACGTTCGATAAATACTTTCGGAGTTATAGCGATTTTAAATTTTTAACCCTTTTTTTTGCGGAGGCTGTATGCTCGTGTATTCATCCGATCCTTCCGTTCTTTGAAAATTTGGAAAATATAGATAAAAAACTTGATCGTCTCAGTTTGCTTTTTTAAAAAGATGATTGCTAACGGTCGAAAAATCGACGCAAACTTTCGCTGAAACCGCTCACCGCGCGCGAGTAGTCAAGTAGTAGGAGAGAGGGAAACAATATCTATAGGTATAGTAGCGCGGCCGGGCGCGCTGCTAATCTTTACTCGTTTATCTCGGTTATGAATTAAGTTATCTGAATGTTCTTTTTCCTATACCGAGGTAATTTTGTCTGGAGAATCCATTTTGGCATCTGATTTTACAAAAGTTACTGTAACACCTACAAATTATCAACTTTTTCAATAGTTGTATAACTATTCATAGTTACGATGGTTTCATGCGGAAAATTGCTTTCTTTTCATAATTTTACATTCCCGAAGTTATTCATGTTTTTCCGAAAGTATATTGTATATTCGAATGCAATGAACGTGTTATATATTCTTAGTATCTCATTTATATGATTATTTTGATCATCAAGGCAGCATGTTCAATGTATCAATCGGTAACAAATAATCGTTATTCTCTTCCTCGTCAGATAAGAAATCGTCATCAAAATCTACAGAACGTATTGATTCGAAGTTTTGGAAAGTTTCTTCGTTGCATTGAACTCAAAGATCTGTACATTGCAAACCAACTTTCCTGCAGCCACGTATTTTGTGCGCATCCTTTTTTGCACGAACATGACATTTGTTCCAGTAACTTTTTGAGGATTGGTGGATCTGCACTTCCTATCGGAATCAAATGATTATTCTTTACTTGCCATCCCCAATCAGTTGCTTTCACATTCGTATTTCCCAACCAAAGTTGCAACTGATAATAAACACGGAACGCATGTTGGTGGAATACTATCTAGTGTAAATTTATTTTTCTTTGGTTTTGCTAAAATGTAAAAATTGTTATAATGTACCTGAGATTTTACGCGTTCTTCTAGAACAAACGTGAGCTTATTGAGAAATGGAAGAAAAGTATTTGTCTTACACATTGCATAATTACCACAGCAAGAACGCCAATGCAAATTATAGTAAGTTGTCTCTTGGATTTTGTTCTTTCTACACCAAAGCGACACGCTTGTTTTGGACAATGCTAATTTTAATACTTAGACATTAGATAGTCATAACACTTTTATGCCATGAACGACATCTAATACCTATAAATGCTATTGCTCTCATTCAAAAAATTAAACGATTGAAGCGAAAGCCGTCTGTCCAAGTCGTCGGTAAGTTTGGCATCATTACATTGGAAACATGCGACAAGAGAAACGTAACGGGGTTGAAAACAGTACAAATTCAAAACATTGATAACATTCGAGGAAGAAGGTCATAAAGTTGAAGACGAGAACCCTATCGCGGATAACTTTGAACTTCTAACTGTGAGTTATTGCTCACTTTGAAGACCAAGAACTCACTAGGGATAGCAAAAGAAACAAAATCCCTAAATTTAGTTAACCGTGCATTACATGTGGATTAGACTTACTGGGGACTCCACTAAAAAACGCGGCGAAAGCTCTACTTTATGGAAATGAGTTTTTGGCCAATAGGTGTTTTGGACTAGACTTTCCGACGTTTTTATGCCAAAACTATTTATTTCACAAAAAGCTGAAACATAAATTATAGAAAATATTTTCTAGTTTAATTTATTACGTAACTATTTTCACAGTAACGTCGCCGGAAAGGAAATACATGCTTTTTTGCAAATTGCAGTTACTTTGAAAATATTAAACAAGATATGTGCATTTATAATTCAATGCACATATTGGAATTTGTTTGAAATAACTTTTTTTTAATTTTGTATACAAGTTGGGTCATTGAAAAGGAAACAGGTAGTGCAAGATAAATTTTTAAAAACGTTTGGACACGTCAAATTTGTTTTCCAAAGGTGTAGCTTTTACATGAAAATTGACGCCGAATCATTTTATACATTTTGCTGTGACCACAACTATTATAATCTTTATCCCATTCTTTGTTTATGTTGTTGAAATGACTATCGTTTAATCAGTCCATCCACAAAAAATGTACAAAACGTATAACGCAACAAAATTCAATACAAGGTGTTTTACGTTAACAAATGCCAAAATTGTCCGACACCAACTTCCATACAAGAAAACAATTCTACTCAAAACTTTCTCTTTCATCTTGGAAGATATGTGGCGTTATTTGACGGCAATATTCTTCAACAATTCGTAGACGCAATTTTTTCAAAGGTCCTTGTAACGTTGCATAGATTTTCCTCTTCAGCTGACTCTACAAGAAAAAGTCCAGAGGGTTTAAATCTGGTGACTATTCCAAAGCACCTTTTGTCCAATCAATTGTTTTGGGGAAAACTCTATTTCAAAATCCTTCTAGGTGACGATCATTATTTTCAACCCACTGAGCCTAATAATTTTAAGTAACTTTTATCTGTTATATTACCATCAACATACACGAGATCAATTATGCGGTTTCCAAAATACCGGCCGAGACGTTTATTTTTAAATGGGACCTCATAGTTAATCTTTGAATTCAGGCTTTTTCTAACTGGTTTTTATTTGTTATCAGTTTAATGAATTGTATGACAGGAAATGTTTTTTAATTTATTTTAAGACTTAAGTTGGTTGTGCGGAATCTTTTACCTACCCCTCTTACTCGAGAGGGAAAGAGTTGGAATGAGGGTGCATGTAGTTACATTTGTACATAAATGTATTTAGTGTTTAAACAGTAAATCAATAGTACAAAGCAGTAGTAGTTGTGGAAACCACATTTGTCACTATAATATGAAACAATATATACAGTGTAGAGCAAAGAAGTATTTTCTAAAGCGGCAATCTTTGCATAATCTGTAGTTATACTATAGTGTTCTTCAAAGTGTATCAGTTTCAAAAATTCCCCATAAATTGATAATGGTTCACAAAACTTGTTATGCCATTTCCTATGTCATTTTAAAAGCATTCAAATATGCAATCAAACATAGGAAACACAATTAAAAAAAAAAAAAAAATGTAACTTAATGTAAATCTTTTTTTACCACTCTGTAAAGAATAATACTTTTAACCGCATTAAATGGGTTAAACGACAAAAGCACAACATAAGAAAGAAGAGCTATGATACATCCTGCATATCTATATGTTAGTCGGAGCGCTGTTGCAGTTCCCATTGGCATATTTTATGTTTTTACAAAAAGTTGTTATGAAACTTTGTTTTGGTAAATTTTAGATTTCTTTCTAACCGAAAATGGTAAGAAGATTGGTTTTAAGAAAAGTTTCTTAGAAATGTACGATCATCTGTTTCGGCTCATAAATTTAAACGGGTACAAATACGCGGATAGGACAACTCGTCGTCGACATCTCGTTGTTCCAACTGACCCTTAGGACAACTGGCCGCCAGAACAACTATTCGACAAGAAAACTGGCATAGATAAGATAAGGAGTTATGCAACAGTTTCCAAACCGGAAATTTTAACACCAAGTTTTTACTTTTTTCTGATGAATTAGAGTTAATAGATGACAACTAAACAAAAAAAGTGTTTCAAGGTCCTTCTATCTGTCTGTATATCTAAAATCCGCTAGTTTGGTTTGAATAAAACTTGACATCCAGGTGTCATATTTAATACCAAAAATTTGATTAATCAAAAGGGTTAGATTTTCCAATTTTTGCAATGAAATGTTGTACAAGGAAAAACCACCAAAACCGTTAGTACGTTTTTAATGGAATTTATTCCATAGATGTTGTTCATAAAATCTAAGGTTTTAAGTTTTAGACATAATTTGCCTTTGCCAAAAGGTTAACCTACACAGATTTTTCAATTTTTAAAATATTGTTAAAATAATAATACATACATTTTTTTTAAACTTTGATCCTATCAGTAATTTCCGAGATAGGACAATCATGGAACATCTATTGTTTGCCTGAGATTTATGACAGGCATAAAAGTGAGGGGGTTTATGGATAAATGGTGATAAACATTTAAAAATACACCGAGAAAAATATCAAAGATAAAAAGAACAAAAATTAAATAGAAATTAGTATTAATATAGAAACAAATAATGAGTTTGGTTAAAAATTAGGCATAATGTGTAAATAGAATAAGGAAATAGAAAGTGCAACAATAATATAAAACTGTTAAGAAATTCAATTGTAGAAATTTAACAAGGATTTAAGAAAAAATAAGAAATAAAAGTAGGAATTAAACTAATGAGTTTGAACAAAGCAAGATGAACTTAAAATAAACGTAAAAGAACTTGAAAAAAAGCGTTTAAACTTTAAATATGACAAATATAAAAACGAAATTTTTAGTAACGAAAAATTATTGAAATCGTAATCAGCGGAGGCGTTGTGGTGGTTTTTACATCCCTTTTAATATAGGTTTTGATGTGTATTGACACAGGAATTGATGTTGTCGATCGATCTCTCCATAATATCGTACATAACACTATTGCTTAATCATTTTCTTGAAATTTTATTTTATTATTGATGAAGTCCTCTAAGTATCGTTTCACCGCACAAATTTAAACTTCATCGCGTGCTTTTTGCAACCGATAAATTTGCTCTAAAATCTGCTAATCGAATCTATACCCAAGTAAAATTTTTTGTCATATATTCGCATATAATGACTAAATTTGCAAACTAAATAGTAATTTTCACTTTTACAAAATAGCACAAAATTGATCAAAATGTGCAACTAAAAGTGCGTATCTTTCGCAGTTTGGCGAATGGAATTGGTCACCAAAATGACTAAGCAATTTAGTGATTCTGTAAACTATTTATCAAAATACGAATTAAATATATTTTAATGACTAAATAGTAATTATTACAATTTTGTTTATACAATTGCTATATGGTCAGAAAAAGTATTTAGTAATTGTAAGTACCATATAGGCTTAATAGTAATTGAGTTGCATTGGTGACTATTTAGTACATTTATCCTAATTAATTATGTGGATGACATTCTTTAAATTCTAAATTGTAATGTATATTGTTTTTAAAGGTAGAGTTTAATCCCTACACTCCTTACATTTTTTAATTTGTTAATTTAATTATTTTCAAAAAATATTAATTTTTTTCAAATATTTTTATATCTTATTAATGTTATAGTAAATCGATATAAAACCCAAACAGTAATAATTAATAAGTTATGTATGTGTTTTAAATACAAACAGCTTATTATTTTAATTTTTTTATTATTAAATTTATTGATGACATTGGTTGTACTACAGGATGAATCTAAACATGGCGTCAATTACAAATTGGTAATACGTTTCACTATATAGACATAAGTGCTATTTAGCTGTATTCAATGCTAATTGGCATTATATGTGTTTTATAGCTATATTAATTACAATTTAACAATATTTACTAAATTGTTATTTTTATGGCGTCTACATAGTATTTGATTATTTTACTAGATCAACCACTAGTTGAACGCGTCCATTCTTTTTGTTTGTATGTAAACCATCGATGGCGGGTATTTTGTACCTGCCTAACTTCAATTGTTTTATTTGAATATATTGTGTGTTTATATCTTTTTAAAATAAAATATGATATTCGGCTTTTATTTTCACTTATTTTATGGAACAACTATAAGATCATGTATATTGTCAATGATATTGCTAAATATTTATGATAAATAGCTATTTGCATTTTTTTTCATTCAAGTTAGTAATTTTAGCTAATTTGTTATTATTGTAAGAGCTTTTAAAAACTTACCAATTTGTCTCTTGTAATGGCTAAATAACTTAAATTGCTTTTGAAAATTTGACGACAATTTAGTAATTATTTCAATTTTGTTAAATTACAAAGTTAAAAAAATACAATTTTTTTGCTAATATTTAGTCACGTTTACAAATCTAATGTTAATTGAGTATTTTAATGATTTTGAAGACCAATAAATTACGAAGCTTTTTGGAGTAATTTTGAAAAAGTATTTTCTCTCACAGAGTTAAAAAGAACAAATCACACATGTTAATTTTTTGTTGCAAGTGAATTAATAGAGACACATTAACTACGTGTTTTTTGTAAAATCTATTGACTTAGATAACGAATGTTTTTGAAATTTTTAAATTTATCGACGTAACATCTGCAAAAAAAATGTCATTCTAATTTTCCTATACATTAGAAAACTATTGAAGCGATCAATGTACAGTAAAACCAATGTAATTAAAAACGATTTTATAAAAACACAGCTGAACGAGTTTTATTTTGTTTTTTATTGATGGTTTAAAGTTGTCCATTAAGTTACCACTCTTTATAATGTGTTTGCAATTTCTCTTCTTGGTTTTATTTTGCATTTTAAACTAATTTGAAAACTTACATAAATAAATTAATTTTCTAGACATTAAGAAATTCTAACATGCAACGGAAATATTTTATTAATTTAACAAATTAACAATTTGTTTAAAAAATAAAGTTGTTCTATTGTATCGATACAATATTGTTTTAAATTTATTTATTATTTAGTCTAATAATTTCAAATTAAACAGCAAACCCAAGTGTCGACTTTTTTCCTCCTGTTAGTTTTACGATATTCTCAATAGTTTAAGTGATAATAATTATTGCAACAATTTATGAATTATATCTGATTTTCTTTTGTTGATATATTTATAAAATTATTTAATTTTCATAAAATGATATTATAGTATGACGTAATGAAATTTTCTCACTTATAGTGATAAACAGCATAATTGTAAGTGAGTATATTAATGACAGCACTGCATTACGGAAAGACAAACCAGTCTATATTACAATACAAAAACTTTTATTTATTAATCCAATCGATGAAAACACCACCTAGATATTGAACGTAATAATTTGATTTTTTATGTAATTGACATGATTTTATTTAATAAATAATAGAAAGGTCAGATAAAAACATTTTTACAATTAGGGAACAATAATTTTGGTTATTATATACTTTAAAAAGTAATTTAAATTAGGTATAGTTATCCGTATCCCGCATTCTATTTGAAGCAAGCTATGCAAGTAATGAATATGTCATATCCTTCACAGCTTTTCTACTGTTATAAAATAAAGTCCAAAGCGTAATAACCTTTATGATCTGCCGGTGACTTTAGACTGCGAATAGTTTGGCTTTTAAGAACAGGGAACTACCGTTTCCGTTTCCAACCTGCAATTTCTTTCAACTTTGGAAGTTGAATTACAGTAAGTTCAACTACATTAAGTTGCAATAAAAACTTATGCTCCCAACTTCAATTGAAATTTGAATAAAGTTAATGGTACGTAAGATATTGATATTGTTTTAGGAAAATAATTTAAATTTTGTCTCAGACTAAACTCTGTGAACAAAAAATCTACAGTTTCATAATTTTATTTTTTTTCCACATAGCTCTTGTTGTATTTATTTAAATTTACATATAGAACTGACTTAATGGTAACTGTGAAACCGAGTAGTTCATTTCCTATTCCTTTGTGAGCCTACCTCGGTTTAGTGACTCGTTTTCTTCTTTTGAAGTTGAAATTTGTTCCGCTTTCTAGTAAAAAGTATTTCAAACAAGCAGTGTAAAACAAATATTTAAATTATATGGTTTAGTGCGATTTGAATTATTTCGAAAAGTTATTTATTTTTACAATTGGTTTTACCGCGATTATTCAATTTTCTTTTGAGTTCGGTCCATTGTTTTCTTTTTAAAAGTAGAGAAGATATTATTATAAAAAACTGTTACTTCAAATATTTTTGGGATCCTTGCAAAGAATGGTTTCCCGCGACAATTTTTTATGAATAAATTGGTCTGTAGTTAAGATCTTAAAACAAATTATTTTGTGACTTAACATATAAAAGTAATCTTTTCGTAGTGGTTGTCATAGTGCGATGTGCGATTTTCATCTCTAGTAGTGAAAGTAATTTTCACTTTTAAACCGTTGATCAAAATTGATAAAAATCTGTATAAACGACGTATTTACTATTAGAAGTAAATTCCGAAATTTTCGTTTTTACAGTAAAATATACTTTTTCAATAGATGGAAATTAAAATATAAATAACTTTGTTGAATATGCAGGGTGTTAATAAATACATGTTAAAGATTTTAAAATCAAACAGAATATGCAGAAGTAGGGTAAAAGAAAGCAGATGATCAAGTCATTTTTATATATATATATATATATATATATTTTTAAAAATATGAAACTTGCTAGAGTTAATTAACTTTACAACCCAATTTTATTGATGTAGGTTAAATTTTTTAACACAACTATAAGGGTCCTATTTGAGGGTGCCAAAGGATATTTTCAGTCATTCGTTTATTTTTCACATTTTAAAAAAATTAATTAAAAAAAAGTTTTACTACGAAAAGGTACACTTGTTAAGAGTACACAATTTGCACCGTTTTAGAAAAAAATCGATTTTGAGTTTTTCTTGTTTTATGTTGTAGCTGTCGTACTAATATTTTTAAAGCAAAAGTAAGCTTTGAAAAATCAACAAAACATAATTTTATTAGTGATAATAAATGTTGGAAATGACGAACACAAACATGAAGATATGTAAAAAAATGCCCTGAAGACGTTATCTTCAAAGAACTCCAGCTCCGAAACTAAAGCTAAAAAGTATATGTTTACAAAAAATTTTAATTTGACCTTAAAATCTGTAACACGTATTCATTAACACCCTGTATATTGTGGTGTATTTTAATAATCTTTAAGTTTGTTTTAAAACTTTCATTTTAAAGCGCATTTTAGAAATATCGACGTTTCAACTTGAATTTTTAAAATTTCAGTGTTAAACACCTCATAATTAGGTCGATTTTTAAACTATATCAAATCAAAGTTTTATAATATTTTGTCAATTGAAAAAAATTTTATTAAAAAAATATTGTTTTAGTGTAATTTGCTTGTTTGTGAAGCTACTTTAAAAATTATTCCTGCGTCATATGTTTAAAAACAAATTAATCTTGCTAGGCCAGTAGGGCGTAGGGAGTTGTGAGAGCAAAGATTTTACACACAGAAAAATCTGTCGTTTCATGAAAAACAGATCCGTTGATTCAATGATATGTTGCATTCAGTATTCCTCAAATACAACGACATTTTGGTCAACTAGAAGTATGTATTTGTTATCTAATAGTATTGTATATCTCCATAAATACAAGCTTCCATTGAGTCTCATTGAATGATTTAAATACAACATATTATTGAATCAAACGTATTGTTTTAAATTGGTTCTACAGTACTTGTTTTTTTTAATTAACGTATATTTTCTTAGTAATATAACAGGACCTTTTTTTGGATGCCCAATGTCGTTGAATTAATTAGAAGTTCATTTCACCAGCAGAATTGAACACAAACTGTTCATGAATTTTAGAGAGTTTGTGATTGTGTTAATCCAAAAATATGCCTTTGTAACTATACAGGCAATTGATGCCCAAAATGCAAAAATAAAATTATTGAATACTACAACTTCTAATTAAATAGATAAAATATGTTTAGATTTGCGATGAAATCGATAGTAACTGATGTTTGACTGAAACTTTATGCTACTTTAATTAAAATTTGTATTTCATATAATCACAAATAAGCGTTTCTTTGAATTAAATTTGGCATCACATTAATATTCTTCACATTGTTCGCTATACATTTATTTCACTTAGGGTTTAATTAACTTATTTTTTTTTGATTTGCAATGGATATAAGCATTAAAAAAATCAAAAAATCATAATATATTTTCTAAAACAAAATAACAGTCTAAAATAAGGATAAATTCATGGATTAAACTACATAGGTATCATAACATATAATAAGGGAACAAATCATCATGTTTTATAAATAAACATCATATTTTGCAAAACAAAACAGAAACAACTACTAAATAAATGGTTTGCAAAAGAAAACTTAACAGTTAATTCCTCGGTTAATTCAAACAAACATAATAGCTCTAAAATGAAGTGTATGACCAAGACAGCATAATTGCTTTATTATAAGTATGTACATAGATAGAAATTAATGAGAGGTGATAACGGTATGCTACATAAAAAATGGGTAAAACCCTTTAAGTGAAAAAAAAATGTTGATCACGAACTTGTTTGTATATCTATGCAATACTTTTAAAAAAACATGAAACAATGTAGGTATGTCAGAAAATTAATTAGTCTGCAATGTTTGAATTTTAGATTTAAGATTTAAGATTTAAATTGTTTAAATGGTGAAGAACAGTGGGAAAACAATTAATAGTAAGTATTTAGAATTTAAACAAACGTGTCGATTTAAATTGATCACGATATGAGCTCTGTATTGAGAACTTATCCCTGATTTATTTAATATTTCACATATTGCATAACACATATCTGTACTAATATGTGCTATTAAAATATTTTTATAATAGCATATAACTTTTTCCCTGTCGTAAATTACATCGAAAATGCTGTACTTAATGCCGTTTATTTCAAACCACTTAACTTCGAACTAATTAGAATTGTAGTGAGTAATATCAAAATAATTTTCGAAATTATATTTTGAATAGTCAGTACATTCAATCGTAGGTTTGTCAAAGGAAATTCTATTTTGAAATCCTGTCATAGAAAGGCACCTGTAAGCAAACTGTATCTGACATTTTTTTGCCATTGTTAGTGGAATATTTTTTCTAGTTTGAACACTAAATGCAATTCAAAACGAAACGAAGATGTTTTAGATACTAGTCCAGTTTTCATGATAACAGGAGGATAATGTAATAGAAAATGGTCCTTTGGTTTCAGATTGTTTGAAGGAAATAATTGCAGTAACTGTTCAAGATAATTGGAAATTGCAGTTCTTAAGTGTTCTACATCAACTAATTTTAACTCGGTAGAAGACAGTATGTTTGTTATTTCCAATAAATTTAAATATTGCAACCAGGCAGGGTCAACGTAACACAACATTTCTGCTGCCGGGAATAAAATCATTCCTTTGTGAAGGTGAATTTGTTTAACAGGTGGAGGGCGATTCTTTTGAGAATTATGGAAATTAAAATATCGAAACCTACAGTTTAACATATCAAGAGAAAAACATTTTTTTCCTATCAAATATGTTATTATAAGTGCCATATCGTATCTATGAATACCCTCAAACAGATCGTGCATAATATCCACAGAATTATTATGATATACATGAAAATATTTTTTCTATTTTGGGTCGCTTACAGAACTATAAAAGCACCCAAATGAGTTCATTTATAGAAATTCGAGTTCTTTTATAGAAATAGAACAATTTTATTCCGAACGGTGGTAACACTGATAACGTCCAAGCTGTCATTACGTTCGGTGTGCATTAATTTAAATCATAATTATTGTTCAGTAGATTTATTTATCTACTTATTTTTATTTCCACCCATTTTTTTTAATGAAACATATGATAAATGTAAAATGTGTGTCTTACGACATCTCGTGTAAAACATTGACACACATGTCGTTACAATTAACTGTTGGCATTTTCCCTAGTTTATATGATAAATGTATTAATTAATCTTAAACTAGCATATAAACCAAAGTTTAATGTAAATATTGCCACCTTAGCAATTACACTTCAAAATTCCTAAATTTAAAAACTTGCAAAATTTTATTTTAAAATCAATTTGAAAACCCCAAAATAGAAAAAATAGTATAAAGAATTTGTTTCAGAAGGCATTTTAGCGACTTGTACTTTCCAAAACTCCCCGCTACGCGGCTCGTTTTCGAAACTGTACTCGTCTTATAAAATGCGTCTTCTGAAACTAGTTCTTTAATATACTATTAGTTCATTCCAAACGCATCTCTCTTTTATTCCAAATTGTTTATTCTCGACGTGATTTTCATACATTTGCTTACATCGTTCGTTAGTCTCGATAAGTCGTGTTTGTTTTTGTGTGTCACACTTATGTGAAAGACAAAAGCGGCAAAAATGGTGCGCAGAAAAACTTTCAACGAAGCCAAATATCAAATGCAATCCTAAATTATCCCCTAAATATGTAATACAGTAAAATATAAATGTATTTTTTTTCCACCAACATCAATAGCAATGCCATCAGACTCTAGCATCTTAAAATCTTCCAAGATACAATTAAAAACTGCATGATTTCTAAACTTATTCCTTTCTAAACTATGAAACAATAAAGTTAAAAAATATTTTCAAGCCTACTAATATATTGTGGGGAAATAGAAGCGATTGTAAAATATACGGCACCGACTTTGTAGACCCCTGCATAGGTTCCCAAGGGATTAGAAGTTTCGAAAACCATCAAAGTAGATGATTAAAGGAATAAAGATCTTGCCTGTGAAGTTACGCAGAATATCTTCCCAAAGGCTTCCATTCAATACATTTGAAAAAATTACACCTTCTAATTCATTATTTTTGAAAGATAACTTTGGCTGTGATAATCCAAATTTTTTAAAAAACACCAGGGATTTCTAAAAATTGTTTTAATGTTTGTGAAACTGGGACAAATATAGTGGTTCGATTTTTAGCACTAAGGATGTAGAATTGTTTTTTCTTGAAACACCTTCTGATGAGCTAATTATTACTGAGATTTGAGAAATATGTCTATGAGATTGTTCGAAAAATTAAAATAATATATAGTCAGAATCAATAAAATCAATTCCAACAAATTTTTGGCTGTTTCAAATGAGGAACTGTATCATTAGAAGTTGTAGAACTGGTAGAAAGTAACATAAACTTCTTTAATATGTTTAAAAAACCTGAATTTATAAATTCTTTAATAAGGGTTATAACCTTTTTGAATAAAGCTTCTTGGTATTCCTAGTTCCATATTTAACTTTCCATTATCATGTAAAACCGCTTGATGCAATATATTAAGAAACTCTTCAGATTTATTTTTACATTGAACTCAAAAGTATTTTGTGGTTTATTGATAGTAGTATTAAAATTTTTGTTCGCACAAAAAATTGCGGAAATTTCAAAAGCACTGCATTCTTGATATATTGAATCAGAACTATGTGTGGAGACGATATTTTTTTAAAATTGTCTCTTCTATTGAATGGTCTACTACAGTAGGGGCATTCAAAAAATTATACCGCATACCGTGAACATATTCCAAGTGCCTCACAAAAATATTAACATCAGAAATGTTTTTTTTGTACCGGGTTATTTTAGATTTTATAGGTAAATTAGTCTTTCAGAATATTAAAAAACTTAATAATAATTAAAAGTATTAGCATTATCAGCCAAATTAATCTCATAAACTACTTGCTGTAATGAGGTTCCAAATATGTTCTGACTGGATCGGATAGTGTAGATTCATAGCATGGAAACATTTGAATAATGTATCTAAACATTTCAAAACACTCTCTGCTGTAAAGTGTAATTTATCGATTATGATGTACGCATTTCTAACATCTGAAATTAAAGGTCCTTTCACCAAAAGATATGGTTGCACTGGTCAACAAATTTTTCTGCTGACAGCCTTCGTTTGCTGGCGCTGTAATTTTTCTTGTATTTGTCCAGGACTCTGAAATTATGCATAATTATTCCAGAGCGACTCAGAAAAATGTAATTATTTTGATATATAAACTAATTGATTTTTATTTTTATATATGACGAAACCTACTGTGACGTGTACAGGGTGTCCTGTTTTCGACACTTTTGCAGGGTATCTCCGTTATTATTGCAGTTCGAGTTTTAGGGTTTTCGCAAACCTGTGTCAATTTTTTGTAAAACAAACGATGGCGCAGACAGATTTATTATGGCCCTCTTCGTTTTTGAAATACAGAGTGAAATTGAAAAGTGTGCATTTTCAGACACCCTCTGTAATTCAGGTATCTGATAAGTTATCGACTAGGTAAAAACGGAATCTTTCACATTTTTTTATGCAGAATCCAGTGACTTGCTTAGTTTTTTTCTACGTGTCCCCATTTTTGAGAAAGTTACCAAAGTTAGGATTTTTAAATGGGACACCCTGTATGTCAATTGTATTTACATTCCACTCATTAAGAGCTTTCCAGAAATGTATAATAGTCGGCCTTTGTTTCCAATCGAAGGTTAGAATCTCCCTTTTTTTAAATAAGCCTAGAAACTAAAAGCCAAACAGATTGAGTATATCGAGCTCTTTCTTGTAAGTTTTTAAAGTTTTCAGAAAACGATGTCGAGTTCCTATTTGTGGAATTAATTCTTGTATAAGTTGATCAGAGAGATAGTTGAATGACATAATGGGTTCCACAGACCATACAAAGAATACATAGTACTATTTATGGCAAAATATTAGAAAAAAAATATTCAGGACTTTTAACAGGTAGAACTATAAAATCATATAGGTAATGTAAAGTTGCATAGTGTTAGGGTCACAAAAATCATTTTAAAAGGTTAATGTAAAAGTAACCGATAACTAATTATCTATTTCGTTTTGAAAACTTATTGACATATTTCTTTTATTAAATTGTATATATTTTGTGTAGTTTGTGCTGCAAATATTGTTTTTGCGGCATTTATCACATCTAGGGATGACGCGATAGTCAGGACTAGACTTGTACAACTTTTTCTGTAAATGAGACATTTGTTTAATAACAATTTAAAGAAATGTTGATTTAAGTTATATTCAACATCAAAAAAATGCAAATAATACTTACCTTCAAAAATAGGTATTAGTTCTTCTTGTCTCCACTTTTTTAATAATTCGTCCAAGATTTTTATGGCACAAAAATGAAAAGTCGCTAATATAACGCACAAACAGATGCACACATTAAAGATTAGTGAAACAGTATTGAATTGAAATCACCGGAGTCGGTGTGAGCACCCTTCACAAGCCCCTTTCTAATATGTATGTACACCAGCCAAATAAATAGTTGTCAGGTTAACGACAAAATCATTGAATTTAAGGCGATTCCACTCGATGGTTTTACTGGCGATTTTAACATATTTTGTCTTAAAACTGTGGGGAAACGGTTTGAGAAAATGAAATGACAAAAATATATAGTACAACTGACCTATTTAGCTACCATCCTTGATGGTCAAAAAATAAAAATCTTTATCAATTATCAATATAAAAAATAGTGAAACTAATAAAATGAACGTTCTCCGAAGGTACGTCAAGGAATGATGTCAGTAGTTTTTCTGAAAGCAAATTATAAACGTATATATTTTGAACCTTTCTCGATTACACAGCATTTTGGAAAAAAAAATATATAAATTTGGGGAGTTGTATTTTTAAGAATAAAATGGCAATGTTCGCTGTTTCCCTGGAAATTATCGGCAGCCTAACCTCGTTCCATTTCTTATCGTCTTATTCGCTTACACCATGCATCTTGAGGCACGTTTCGAGTGCCGATGTCCAACACAAATCAGATTTACGACTGGAATTATGTTTCAATAAATTACAAAACAAATAAACCATTCGACATTAAACAGAACTAAAAAATTTTTTTTCAATCACAGTTTCCACTAACGTAAGTTAATTTTAAATTTTATTTAAACAAATTTTTTTTGTTAAAATTTCTCGTTTGAATCGTTTAGGAATTTTGATTAGGTATTATTGTAATCAAACTTCACACACTAAAATATGTATATTGTTTTTCTAATTAATAAAATGGTGGGTAAATTTTTCCAGAAACTTGTTCAAGTTTCTGCCAATAGTCTGCCGCCTTTATCATTTTGCCAAAACCGAGTCTATCAATATTATTGCTGTCAATCGTACCTATTTATTTATTAGATCTTCACAATTACCTAAATATTTTTTACATTTTTTCATTCACAACTACTTTTGCAGTCGTTCGATGCCAAACTTTTTGTTGCAAAAATTTCATGTTTTTTCTAAAAAATATTACATATTCTTAGAGGTTGAATAAAAATACTGGTTCGCGTCAAGTCTGACGGCGTATTAGGAACTGTGCTCCTCTTATTCTCTTGCTAGAGAAGCATTAGATATATAATTTTCGTGTAAAAAAGGTTTTGCCGTCTTTACATTTAACTTTTATTGGTAATAAATAATGCTGCGGGCGACAGGCGGCTCCCTTATAAACTCATATTTTTTTGTACAAGTTTATAGTTTTTTTGGATTCATGTTTATCTAAAACGTGACGGTTTATATAAACAGACTGTTGGTGCTTTTAATACTCTATTTCATATAAATTGTTCTGTAAATGTTCTATGACATATACACTAATTCATTTGAAAATTAAAAACGACGATTTACTTTTGCGAGTAGAATCCCCTTAATATAAAATGCCTTTGACACAAATGCGTATAAATTGAATTGAAAAGATGAGTATTGGTTCTAGAACAATTGTGTTTTACTTAAATATAAGCTTTATTAAAATTTAATTATAAAAAATGTTTACAGTGATGATTTTAAACATGAAATGAATCGTAACTTTTGATTTAATAAATCGCAAAGTAGATTAAAACAATAAAATGTTTCTATTTTACTATATGGCAATCTTTCTATTATAGTGACAGTAAAATGTTTTTAGGAAAATAAAAAGTATTTCAAATGTATTGGTTTATTTGCAGTTACATCAAAACGAAGGAATATATTGTTGCAATGACAAGGAATTGAAGCTACAATAAATGTATTCTAAACAATGAAATCACTACCAAATACTAATCATTATTCAAAACCACAACTATGTTTTTTCTGTGTAGGGAGCAAATAGTTTTGGACAGAGGAAACTTTGGAACATTACGTTTAAAATGCACTAAAAAATAAAAAACTATACGTACTTGAAATTCAGTCACAATTGGTTGAGAAAAAAATACTCAATCAAAAGAACATCTGAAGTTAAAGAAGTTTGAAGTTGACAAGTTTTAGTTATTTTCATTTAACTACTATTTTTTATTTAGTTTAAGGCCAAATAATAAAATTTTATTAATTGATTAAAGCTTTAAGCAATCCAATAATTATTTTTATTATTTATTTATATACTAAAATCAACTCTAAAATAACATGTGAGCGATCTTCAACAAAATTGCACATTATTTCACAAATGTTATATGACAATTGGTGGTTTATATGGTAATTTAGAAAAATATAAATTGTGACATGGTTTTGAAACAATTTCAGGTTACGTCTCGTGCATCAATGTGTACTATGTAAAATCGAGTCGTTTACTTCTCAGATAGGAGTCTCCCAATTTTTATATAATTAAGCTTACCAAGATGAAATACAAAAAAAGAGGTCAAATTTTGACTTTAGCTTTGGTCTGTACTCATCTCCAGATTGATGTTATTAAAGAGATGCCATTGTATTTTAATTTCTTTGACCAGAATTAAAAAATACTAAATGATAAAGCGAATACATCCGAACACATAAATATAGAACAAAATTTATTACATAATAAAAATGAAATAAAGAGTTCATATATGAAAATCGTAAAATAAATTTTAAACAGGAAATACGTGGAGAAATATGAAAATAACTAAATGTTATAAGCATTAATTAATTTGAATTTAGATCCAATTTATTACAGATAGGTATATTAAACATTAATTAATCTTTAAATGATAATTAATTAAAACAAAGGTTACGCGCATTCACGTTATTTTAAATAATTTAAGGTAAGGTATCAAATTTTAAACGCAAAATAAATAGAATTTAACATACTTTAGCAAAATAATACAAAAATGGCGTCCGGACGTTGCGATATTGTTTATCAGCGTTGTTTTGGAATTACAGCGTTTTGACTTCAGGAAAATATAGATAACTAGAAACTGCCCTAGATTATTTATCCAGTTTGGTATCCTCAAAAATTTGCATAAAAGATACGTAGATTATTGCATCACGAAGTAGCCAAAGAGAACAGTAAACGGCAATTGCACATCTGTAAACAATGCAGGCAAATAAGACAAAAAGAAATGCGGAAAAAGACGCTAGGGAAAAGGCTCTAAATCTAAATAAACATTATTACTCAAAGAAATACAAACCAAATATGCTTATCAAAATTACTTTTGGGCCTTTGCAATATAGATAATTAAAACACAAACGGAAAATGCGGTATATTTTAATCTATTTAAATGTCTATAACGTTTGCTTTACTTGTTTAAAAACATTTTCTTTCTAAAATAGACAAGACCTAAACTGAACTACCAGAAATGATTGACAAAAATTAAAATTAAAATTATTAAAATATTCGTAAAAATTTCTGTGTATAATTTAAGCTCTTGTGATATTGTAAGTAAAATGTAATTTTAAAATCAATCAAATGCTTTTATTTCAATTTGCTACTATTTTAACCAGAAAAATTTCCGATGGAACGGAAACGATCACCAGGCGTTGGGATCAAAAGGGTTAATGTATTAACAATATAAGGTGTGAACTTATTGACAATTATTGTTCCATTAATAGTGTTTGATTTTTTGTAATTTTACATTGAATTAGAGTATGATGTTTGTTCACTCGAAAACTCCACTATTTATAATAGTGACAAATAAAGTTTTTCTACTTGCCAATATGTTTGTGCGAATGCAATAAAACCTGTAAGTAGGAAGTACTTTCAAAGTTCACCTAGACGTTTTTTAAAGCATTAAGCTTTGCTACTTTGTGCTCGTGGATGATACCAGATTTGATCGTCAGCCTTCCGTAGTACTCAAATACTATCGCGCAATGCATGTATCAATCGCCGTTGTTAATTAAAATACGCGAGCATATGTTTAACACTAAAAGCTGCTGTTTGGAAGGCAAGACCACTATAATTTTAATGCTGATCTTCCTGTTGGGCAAAATTCCAGCACTATGGATCCTGTATTTTGTTGGAACAATTTCATGCTTAAGCTTTAGACGCAGCCTTTATCTAGAGTGAGTGGGGCAAAAAACCATTAGAATATGCTGGCTGTTTATTTACTCCTGCTGAGTGTAATTATTATACCACGGAACGTTGTGCATAGTATGGGTTATAGAGAAATTGTTTGCCGGTTATTATCAAAGATAATCATCAGCCCCTTTGTTGGTCTTTAAAATCGACAAGTATGGGTTTTGCCTGTTGGGCCCCCGCGTTGCAGAATTACTACTTAAAATTGGATACACTCAAGGTATATGCAATGTACTGGTCAATAGATTGTTACGACCAAATTGTCACCCCACCTGTAGATAGTGTAATCCAGCAACGCGAAATGCAAGTTTTCGATCCTGGATCCGCTGTAGTTATACAGTGCCTTGAAGATGGTAGCTACCATTGACGAATTTTCTAAATGGTGTGACCGCGGTTATTTAATGTTAAACGGTGTATTGTTTTATCATTCTCCAGACTATGTCGGTAATGAAACTCAATGCGTTGTTCTACATTCACTTATAAAAAAAGTTTACGCAAAACTCATGATTGTCCTTTTGTTGGCTATTATCTTTACAAAATCTAGTTCGTAGTTATTATTAAACTGGCATGCATAAAGTCAATTCGGATTGTGTATCGAATGTCTGAGATGTAAAATTTCGAGTATAAAACTCTTTGGTTTACTACAATTTTAGTTGATCTGTTTGGTTGTCCAAATCATCTTCTGATGATCGCTGTATATTTGCTATTGAAAACACTGCTACCAAATGGTTGGAATTGTGTTTGTTCCTACTGTTAGTTCTAATATTTGAGTAATAATTCTTATCAATGAAATTATTTTGCGGTATAGGACAACCCGCAAGATGGTTTGAGACAATGGAGTTCAATTTGTTAGTAGTCTAATGCAACATACAATATCAAATCTAGTTGGTAGTCATCACAGTAACTGGACTTATTTGTTTATGTACGCTTTGCAATTAAGACCACAAAGTGCTTAACTATAGGTTCTCTTCTGGTTATTTGACATTTGGGCGTACATTAAGGTCCACAGTGATGATGTCTAAAACAATTTGCTACTTATAGCTGACACTCTAGCTTGTGGTCGGGCAAACCACAAAAACTAATCAAGATAATTGAAAATTTTTTTTAAAAATAAAAGCCGACGTGATGTAGAACCATTTAGGGTAAACGAATTTAATACTGCTCAAAACCGATCTTGTCAGAAAGTCTATAGCTGCTTTCACATACAAGTTCCGTCCTCGTTGGAACGGACTATACGTTAATAACAAAATTATCCGGTCAGTTACGAAGTCGAGACCTATCCAAAATGGTCTGTTGATGCTCGAGCGATGGTACCACACAATTTCCTGGGGTGTTCTGTCTGACTCAATTGAGGATACCGAATCTCCTGACTGTTCCAACTCGAGTTTCACCCACCAAGTGCTTTTTCCTTTGGTCTTGTATATCTACTGGGTCGGTTTGAGTATTCAAGGCAGAGGGGGGAGGGGGTGGACAGAGTAAAAAATTAGTTGAATTGAGAGTGCGACATTTGTTCATTCGACGACCTCGCAAAACTGTTTACAACCCCTACACAATTTTTTTTTTGATAATTAAGTGGAAATATTTTGACAGTTGAGGACATTTGAGGACATATATGACCTACAAATCCAACTTATACTTGAATTGTAAAATTTTCGTAAATTATTTCTAACAAATTCAAAAACAAATTTAGTTTTCTAAAATAGTATGATCGGTTTTATCTTGAAATCAAATTATAAAACGTGTGACGCAATGCAAATTTAAAATTTTCGATACTTATAAGTAATCAATAATACAGACAGAATAAAATCTTTATCATTGTACACTTTGCAATATTCATTTGAATAGTTCCACAATACAACACGTCAGGATATTAATGGGAACTTGTTTGTTTTATACGTCGATGTTTATCTTAAAAATCAATCTTCACAACTGTTTACGAAGTACAACTTACCTTGACCTGTTCAATTATCTTGATTTGTGTTGTTGGCTGCAAGTGTAAATATTTGACGACTTCACTCATATAATTGTGAATTCTCCTGATGCCATGGTAGATTTACAGCGTAACTAAATCATGGTTCACATCAACACCGTTTACACATTCAATGCTCCCTTAAGTCCAAATAATAGTTGAAGTAACGAGAATTATTGCATTTTGCAGGTGTATTACATAATAAAATGCAAGTTTACATTTAATTTAAATCGAATCTGCAAAATGGAAAATAGTGTGCTGCAAATATTTTTATGCTATTTCAATTTTTGCTACAATGTAAGCAGCGAATGCTGTATCTTTGAACAAACAGGTGTGAGTAACAAAAAGCTTCAGTTCCGTTCTGATCGTCGAACAGACCGGTTGTTCTGTATTAGTTCTCTACGGTGTTTTGTGCTATACCGCAGTGTTTATATAAGTATTCCTTTTCCTTTTTTATTTTTCTGTTATTGCCGTGATCCTGTAAGTACTCTTTTTAGTTTTTAGTTTTTTCTCGGAAAACCCGCCCCGGCTCTGTCTCCAGATGCCCGGTGGCAAGAACAATAGCGGCAAGGATCCGCCGCCTATTAATCGTAATGTTCATATCGAGAATGTTACATATATGGATTATAATAATATTGAAAACCCAAATTTTGATTCGTTAAATAATTTGGGAAATAATGATTCAGGTACCACAGTTGATAATTCTGATAAAAATCCGCTAACAATAACAACGAAAAAACCGGTCATACCACTCCTCGTTCAATAAATGTTAACAATAGATTTAGACGTAATGATACAGGGCCATTCTACGTATTTGTTGAACATACAGATTTAAACCTGGGTAGGTTACATCCAATGAAATTGGGTGAAAAATTATTAGGTATCTCGTCTTACGATAAGCATATTACGGAAATTAACTCTGTAGGAAGAAACCGAATTAAAATCGAACTCAGTGCAGGCGATATAGCTAATAAACTAGTTGAGGATAAATTTTTTGAAACTAACAATTTAATAGCATATATTCCTAACCATCTGACTGAGAAGAAAGGATTAATAAGGGGTGTTGATACTTCTTTCTCAGAGGAATCGCTTATGGCTAAGATAATATCAAGTGTGCCTATTAAAAGAGTTCAGAGGATGACTAGGTTGGTTCACAAAGATGGAATTTCCGAAAGAGTTCCTAGGCAGATGGTTATTGTTACTTTTGAAGGGAAATTGCTACCTCAATTTATTTATATTAACAAAGTTAGGTGTCCTGTCGACGTCTTTGTTAACTCTGTTGTTCAATGTTCTCGGTGCCTACGGTTCGGCCATTCTTTTTCTCAATGCAAAGGGAAGAAGAGATGTCGTAAGTGTGGTACAGAAGGTGAAGCTGATTGTGTGGAATGTACTAGTTATTGCATATATTGCAAAAATAATGGTCACGAGTCTACAAACAAAGATTGTTCTGAATATCGTAAGCAATATAGAACGAAGGAAGCTATGGCTAATTTAAATTTGTCTTTTAAAGAGGCTGAGAAAATTGTTGATAACCCATGTTATACTAGCATTGTCCAAAAAATAGATTTGCGCCTTTACTGAATTCAAATACTGAATTTCCTTCACTACCGACTCATTCCTCTCAACCAGAACCCATAAAGAAACCCCCGGTTTTCAATTTTTCTAAAACTCCTCTCAACAGCCAACCAGTTCAACCATCTAACAAAAAAGAAAATCAAGCATTACCTCTCCTACCTTTCCACCTATACGCAGAGAATATGAAGCAATTTTGCCCTCTAGTTCCATCCTTGAATCGGTCCATTACAATCCTTCTAACAAAGGTACTGAGAATATTGATATGCTGATTAAACAGCTCAGTGAAGCTGTAAAATCAATGGTAAACCAATATTTATCTAATATTAAGATCCCTGTGGCTGGTGATAATAATTCATCTATTAATGAAATTGAGTTTGACAATAAAATTAAAGCTATTGTGAACAATTTAATATCTTAATCCAATGGCTAGCAAAAATCTCAAAATTATTCAGTGGAATGCAAGATCTGTAATTGCCAATAAATTTTCTTTAACTCAATTGTCTGTCGAACAAAAATTTGATATTGCTATTCTTTCCGAAACATGGTCCAAAACTGTTAATGATGTTAAATTAAAAAATTTTTCTACTGTAAAACTAAATCGTCACGATGGCTATGGTGGAGTAGCCATAATCATCTCCAATAGAATTAAATTTGAGAACATTGTGTTTGCCACCAACTTCAATAATAAAATCGAAGTTTGCGGTATTAATATCTGGAATGATAATAAAAAATATCTATTGTCAGTCTCTATAGACCATCAAGAATTCGTGCCACCGCACAAGATTATATAAATATTTTTAGTCAAATTCAACATGACTGCGTTATAGGAGGGGACTTTAATGCCCATCATGGTTTGTGGGGTTCCCATAAGGGTTCCAATGATGGGAATATTCTGATCGAAGCTCTTGATGCGTTTCAAAATCTATTTATGGCCAATGATGGGTCGGCAACGAGAATGACGCCTCCTGGTCAACTTAAATCCTGCGTTGATCTTACTATTTTGTCTTCCAATATTGCTGCTGTATCAAGTTGGTCAGTTTTGCCGGATACTTATGGGTCAGATCATTTCGCAATTCAAATAATTATCAATGATTTTGAGTTAAATGATCACCTTATCAAGCCTATTTCAAGATGGTCGATGAACAATGTGAACTGGGAATATTTTCGTTCTGAAATTGAAAATAGGTTTTACACTGATGTCCCCTTGCTAACTCGAATGACATGATTATGATGTTCTTAAATATAATCACAGAAGCTGCTAATAAGTCTTGTAAAGTCCTTCAACCGTTTCACTTAAAATCTGCTAAATCCCTGTATGGTGGGATCAAGAATGTTTTTCTTTAATTTCTAATCGAAAGGATGCCTTTAAACTTTACAAGTCCAACCTTACACTTGAAAATTTTTAGAATACAAAAGGTTAGACGCCCTTTGTAAACGTCAATTTAAATTAAAAGCAAAGAAAAGTTGGGTTAAGTTTTGTTCCACGCTAAATAGACAAACACATCCCTCCGACATTTGGAAGCGAATTAACAAAATTCAAAAATCTAAGCCAACCTATGTCCAAGAGGAATCATTGGTCGAAAATTTATTTAACAAAATTGCTCCCAGTTTTGTTCCTTTTGATATCAAGGTTCCTGATTTTGGTCTCAACGAAGATCACTTTCTGTTAAATCCGATTAATATCTTCGAATTAAAAGCTAATATTAAGAGTAGTTCTAACTCGGCTCCTGGTCCAGATGGTATTACTTATACTATGCTGGCTAACTTACCAGATGTTGCTTTAAGTTATCTTTGTGCTATCTTTAACGAAATATTAATCAATGGTGATAATTGCGATGCCTTAAAACAGTGCACTATTTTACCTATACCTAAGCCAAATGATCCGAATGCGTTAAGACCAATATCTCTTATGTCTTGCGTATTGAAAATTTTGAAAGGATTATGAAAGCTAGATTGGAGTGGTGGTTCGAAAGTAATAAGTTAATTCCTGAATCAATATTCGGTTTTCGGAGGGTCAAGGTACTATAGACTGTGTTTCCCATCTCACTACTGACATACAAATTACATTTTCAAATAATACATATCTAGCCGCAATGTTTTTGGATATTTCATCCGCTTATGACTCCGTGAATTTAAATACATTATTTGAAAAACTGCTTCTGTTTTCGGTCAACCTTTTCCTCAATCGACAGGTATCTATTCGTTGCAATAATAAATTGATCGGACCCAGAACTGTTCATACAGGTTTGCCTCAAGGTTCAGTTTTGAGCCCATTTTGTTTAATATTTACACCTCAAATTTACACACTATTGGCTTGGAGTGTAAGATTCTACAATACGCAGATGATTTTTGTCTTTATACTACAAATGAGAAGTTTCAGTCCTGTGTTACTAATTTAAAATATATCATGTACTGTTGTAAAAACTATTTTTGTGATCTTGGCTTCGAAATCTCTTCCAAAAATCCGCTGTTGTATTCTTCACGAGACATCGTCTACCAATAGTACAACATTTAAGGCTATGTGATCTTGTCATCCCAGTACATAATAGTTATACTTATCTAGGTATAACATTAGACTCCAAACTAACTTGGGAGGAACATATAAATAATTGTATCTCAAGGTGCGAAAAAGTCTCAACATCCTTAAAGTTATTAATCGGTATAGTTGGGGAGCGGATCCAAAATTGAATCTTTTATTTTATAGAGCATATACTAGATCAATACTAGACTATGGCTCCATCTTTTATGGATCTGCGACTACTTCTCGTTTACTTAAAGTTGATAGAATTCAATTCAAAGCTTTAAGACTCGTTCTTGGTGCCTTGAAATCCACACCAACAGCCACCTTGTTAGCTGAATGTAACGAGCCTCCCTACATATTAGACGTCTATTTCTGGCTGAAAAGTTTGTCCTTAAATGTCACAGCAACAATCAATTGTCCTTATTGAATAAGTTAACTCAAATTTCTGTAGACAATCTTACAAACAAATGGTGGGCTAACAAAAAATCCCCGTATTAGCAGTAGCATATCCAAACATTTCCTCCTATAGTCCTAGACCCGACGGCAATCCATTCTTTAAATCCTCATTTAATATTTCGTATACCAAATCCAATATCATCATTCCCATCTACGAGGGTTGTTTTGATTGTTCTCAAATCGTTTATGAACAAATTAGTAAATTCCAGGAACCTTGTAAGATATACACAGATGGTTCTAAGTCAGAATCAGGGGTGGGATGTGCTGTTTACATTTCAAATACTAACGAAAGTATGGCATATAAGTTACATTCGGATTGTTCCATATTTACCGCCGAACTGCAGGCTATTAACAAAGCACTTGACTGGATAATTACTGGCAATACTTTGCAATTCCAAGAATATATAATTATGTCTGACTCCTTGTCGGCCCTTTTGTCAATTCAGAATTCATCACGGCATCTATTTACCAATTCTTTATTAGTTGATATCTTAAGCAAAGAAATTCAAGTACAAAATTCCTCTAGGTCAGTTGCATTTATGTGGGTTAAAGGTCATTCTAATATTGTCGGCAATGAAAAAGTGGATTTATTGGCAAAAAAATGCAATCAAGTCAGGTACTATAGTCGATTATCTGCCCACAAGGGATATAATTCCCTTGAGAAAATAAATATGCGGCACAATTGGGAAATAGAGTGGATTAATTTTTGCAATTCTAGTTGTAACCCCTACTGCAAAATCCAACCAGTCCTTCCTAGTTCTCCACTTGGAGAACGAAGTCATCCAGTAGAAAATTTCCTCAATGTATACAAGGTGTCGTACCGGTCATGCCTCAACTAAATCTTTCCTACACAAAAAAAAAAAAAAAAAAAAAAAAAAAAAAAAAAAAAAAAAAAAAAAAAAAAAAAAAAAAAAAAAAAAAAAATTAAAATGAGCAACACTAATGTTTGTGAATGTAATGGAAGCGTTGATGATATCAACCATTGGATTTTTCTTGTAGTGTCAATGCAAGTGCAACACATTTTTTGACCAATTCACTTATCTCAAACGCTATTCCTCTTCCCCAGTGTCATATTTCTCTATTTTTCTTAGCCTCCGCTTGCCCTTCTATACGTCATATTTTATGGGAGTTCTTTAAGAGAACTAGAAGAAAAATATAGATTGTTAATTTGTCTGATGGTCTGATGGTTTTTTTTTTTTTTATTATGTAATTCATATGAGTTGAATGAGATCTGAATGTATGCTTTTAAGTCATTGTTACCTTATGTTTTTCCCTATGTATAATTTCCCTGTTTTCCGTTGCCTGTTGTGTTTGTCTATTTTAAGTCGCTATGATCGGCACCTTAGCGTGAAAAGTGTATCCCTGTTTCTTCCTATACATCGAATAAGTACATTCTTTAGTTAGTATGATTTGGAATGAATGTTGGGATTGATTGGATATAAATATATACGTTTCCGTGGCTGAATGAGTTCCTCAACTCAAAGCCACAACCAAAAAAAAAAAAAAAAAAAAAAAAGCTTCAAAATACTTGGTTTTGTTATACTCCTACATATTTTATATAGCACTACATGACATTACTTTTTTACTTTTATTTAAAAGAGGGTGAGTTCACGTATTCGTTAATTGGGATTATAGCAATACGTAACTTCTT
>JALBCR010002943.1:0-65030 GCA_030710515.1 Abscondita cerata
AATCCAGCAGGATACAAAAGAAAGTGCTGTTTGATGATGATGACGGATTATGAATTAATCGGCGCCAAAACTCGGATTTATTGCGCCTAAAACTGCGCCAACAGAGCATTGGGAATGTTCATTTGGCAAACACGTTTCTAGTCTAACGTTAGCAAAGGCGGGGCCCAACGCGCGGACAGCTTTCTCAGGCCTAGATATTGATTTAATATGTAACAAACACGTTCTTTGGACATTTTCATTGCCTCTGCTATCTCTCTCACTTTAATTACGTTAACACCATTTGGTGAACTTTAGCAATGTTAACGTCAGCAGTTTCAGTTTTTGGATGTACCGAACGTTCATCTCCCAAGCTCTTACAGGCCACGTTTAGAAATTCAGTTGCCTAAAAATTTCCCAGTGGCAAATGACAATGAAGAGTCCCCGTACATAAAGCCTAACTCATCTTTTGATTTTCGTAGGCGCTATTCCCTTTCAAAATAAATACTTTATGACAGCTCATACTCGATTTTCTCCATTTTCATAAAAATACTCACATCGACCCACTCAAACAACTGTCAAATAAACTGCGCATCTAAAATAGCTGAAACTTTGATGTGTTGCTGTCAAAAATGTACAACTACATTCTCTGACTGTTTTTCTCGGAAAACCCGCCCCGGCTCTGTCTCCAGATGCCCGGTGGCAAGAACAATAGCGGCAAGGATCCGCCGCCTATTAATCGTAATGTTCATATCGAGAATGTTACATATATGGATTATAATAATATTGAAAACCCAAATTTTGATTCGTTAAATAATTTGGGAAATAACGATTCAGGTACCACAGTTGATAAATTCATATAAAAATCCGCTAACAATAACAACGAAAAACCGGTCATACCATTCCTCGTTCAATAAATGTTAACAATAGATTTAGACGTAATGATACAGGGCCATTCTACGTATTTGTTGAACATACAGATTTAAACCTGGGTAGGTTACATCCAATGAAATTGGGTGAAAAATTATTAGGTATCTCGTCTTACGATAAGCATATTACGTAAATTAACTCTGTAGGAAGAAACCGAATTAAAATCGAACTCAGTGCAGGCGATATAGCTAATAAACTAGTTGAGGATAAATTTTTGAAACTAACAATTTAATAGCATATATTCCTAACCATCTGACTGAGAAGAAAGGATTAATAAGGTGTGTTGATACTTCTTTCTCAGAGGAATCGCTTATGGCTAAGATAATATCAAGTGTGCTTATTAAAGAGTTCAGAGGATGACTAGGTTGGTTCACAAAGATGAAATTTCCGAAAGAGTTCCTAGGCAGATGGTTATTGTTACCTTTGAAGGAAATTGCTACCTCAATTTATTTATATTAACAAAGTTAGGTGTCCTGTCGACGTCTTTGTTAACTCTGTTGTTCAATGTTCTCGGTGCCTACGGTTCGGCCATTCTTTTTCTCAATGCAAAGGGAAGAAGAGATGTCGTAAGTGTGGTACAGAAGGTGAAGCTGATTGTGTGGAATGTACTAGTTATTGCATATATTGCAAAAATAATGGTCACGAGTCTACAAACAAAGATTGTTCTGAATATCGTAAGCAATATAGAACGAAGGAAGCTATGGCTAATCTAAATTTGTCTTTTAAAGAGGCTGAGAAAATTGTTGATAACCCAATGTGATACTAGCATTGTCCAAAAAAATAGATTTGCGCCTTTACTGAATTCAAATACTGAATTTCCTTCACTACCGACTCACTCCTCTCAACCAGAACCCATAAAGAAACCCCCGGTTTTCAATTTTTCTAAAACTCCTCTCAACAGCCAACCAGTTCAACCATCTAACAAAAAAGAAAATCAAGCATTACCTCTCCTACCTTTCCACCTATACGCAGAGAATATGAAGCAATTTTGCCCTCTAGTTCCATCCTTGAATCGGTCCATTACAATCCTTCTAACAAAGGTACTGAGAATATTGATATGCTGATTAAACAGCTCAGTGAAGCTGTAAAATCAATGGTAAACCAATATTTATCTAATATTAAGATCCCTGTGGCTGGTGATAATAATTCATCTATTAATGAAATTGAGTTTGACAATAAAATTAAAACTATTGTGAACAATTTAATATCTTAATCCAATGGCTAGCAAAAATCTCAAAATTATTCAGTGGAATGCAAGATCTGTAATTGCCAATAAATTTTCTTTAACTCAATTGTCTGTCGAACAAAAATTTGATATTGCTATTCTTTCCGAAACATGGTCCAAAACTGTTAATGATGTTAAATTAAAAAATTTTTCTACTGTAAAACTAAATCGTCACGATGGCTATGGTGGAGTAGCCATAATCATCTCCAATAGAATTAAATTTGAGAACATTGTGTTTGCCACCAACTTCAATAATAAAATCGAAGTTTGCGGTATTAATATCTGGAATGATAATAAAAAATATCTATTGTCAGTCTCTATAGACCATCAAGAATTCGTGCCACCGCACAAGATTATATAAATATTTTTAGTCAAATTCAACATGACTGCGTTATAGGAGGGGACTTTAATGCCCATCATGGTTTGTGGGGTTCCCATAAGGGTTCCAATGATGGGAATAATCTGATCGAAGCTCTTGATGCGTTTCAAAATCTATTTATGGCCAATGATGGGTCGGCAACGAGAATGACGCCTCCTGGTCAACTTAAATCCTGCGTTGATCTTACTATTTTGTCTTCCAATATTGCTGCTGTATCAAGTTGGTCAGTTTTGCCGGATACTTATGGGTCAGATCATTTCGCAATTCAAATAATTATCAATGATTTTGAGTTAAATGATCACCTTATCAAGCCTATTTCAAGATGGTCGATGAACAATGTGAACTGGGAATATTTTCGTTCTGAAATTGAGAATAGCTTTTACACTGATGTCCCCCTTGCTAACTCGAATGACATGATTATGATGTTCTTAAATATAATCACAAAAGCTGCTAATAAGTCTTGTAAAATCCTTCAACCGTTTCAACCGTTTCAACCGTTTCACTTAAAATCTGCTAAATCCCCTGTATGGTGGGATCAAGAATGTTTTCTTTAATTTCTAATCGAAAGGATGCCTTTAAACTTTACAAGTCCAACCTTACACTTGAAAATTTTTAGAATACAAAAGGTTAGACGCCCTTTGTAAACGTCAATTTAAATTAAAAACAAAGAAAAGTTGGGTTAAGTTTTGTTCCACGCTAAATAGACAAACACATCCCTCCGACATTTGGAAGCGAATTAACAAAATTCAAAAATCTAAGCCAACCTATGTCCAAGAGGAATCATTGGTCGAAAATTTATTTAACAAAATTGCTCCCAGTTTTGTTCCTTTTGATATCAAGGTTCCTGATTTTGGTCTCAACGAAGATCACTTTCTGTTAAATCCGATTAATATCTTCGAATTAAAAGCTAATATTAAGAGTAGTTCTAACTCGGCTCCTGGTCAGATGGTATTACTTATACTATGCTGGCTAACTTACCAGATGTTGCTTTAAGTTATCTTTGTGCTATCTTTAACGAAATATTAATCAATGGTGATAATTGCGATGCCTTAAAACAGTGCACTATTTTACCTATACCTAAGCCAAATGATCCGAATGCGTTAAGACCAATATCTCTTATGTCTTGCGTATTGAAAACTTTTGAAAGGATTATGAAAGCTAGATTGGAGTGGTGGTTCGAAAGTAATAAGTTAATTCCTGAATCAATATTCGGTTTTCGGAGGGTCAAGGTACTATAGACTGTGTTTCCCATCTCACTACTGACATACAAATTACATTTTCAAATAATACATATCTAGCCGCAATGTTTTTGGATATTTCATCCGCTTATGACTCCGTGAATTTAAATACATTATTTGAAAAACTGCTTCATGTTGGGATACCTGCTAAATGCGCTTTTGTCCTGGTCAACCTTTTCCTCAATCGACAGGTATCTATTCGTTGCAATAATAAATTGATCGGACCCAGAACTGTTCATACAGGTTTGCCTCAAGGTTCAGTTTTGAGCCCATCCTTGTTTAATATTTACACCTCAAATTTACACACTATTGGCTTGGAGTGTAAGATTCTACAATACGCAGATGATTTTGTCTTTATACTACAAATGAGAAGTTTCAGTCCTGTGTTACTAATTTAAAATATATCATGTACTGTTGTAAAAACTATTTTTGTGATCTTGGCTTCGAAATCTCTTCAAAAAATTTGCTGTTGTATTCTTCACGAGACATCGTCTACCAATAGTACAACATTTAAGGCTATGTGATCTTGTCATCCCAGTACATAATAGTTATACTTATCTAGGTATAACATTAGACTCCAAACTAACTTGGGAGGAACATATAAATAATTGTATCTCAAGGTGCGAAAAAAGTCTTTAAGCATCCTTAAAGTTATTAATCGGTATAGTTGGGGAGCGGCAACAGCCACCTTGTTAGCTGAATGTAACGAGCCTCCCCTACATATTAGACGTCTATTTCTGGCTGAAAAGTTTGTCCTTAAATGTCACAGCAACAATCAATTGTCCTTATTGAATAAGTTAACTCAAATTTCTGTAGACAATCTTACAAACAAATGGTGGGCTAACAAAAATCCCCGTATTAGCAGTAGCATATCCAAATATTTCCTCCTATAGTCCTAGACCCGACGGCAATCCATTCTTTAAATCCTCATTTAATATTTCGTATACCAAATCCAATATCATCATTCCCATCTACGAGGGTTGTTTTGATTGTTCTCAAATCGTTTATGAACAAATTAGTAAATTCCAGGAACCTTGTAAGATATACACAGATGGTTCTAAGTCAGAATCAGGGGTGGGATGTGCTGTTTACATTTCAAATACTAACGAAAGTATGGCATATAAGTTACATTCGGATTGTTCCATATTTACCGCCGAACTGCAGGCTATCAACAAAGCACTTGACTGGATAATTACTGGCAATACTTTGCAATTCCTAGAATATATAATTATGCCTGACTCCTTGTCGGCCCTTTTGTCAATTCAGAATTCATCACGGCATCTATTTACCAATTCTTTATTAGTTGATATCTTAAGCAAAGAAATCCAAGTACAAAATTCCTCTAGGTCAGTTGCATTTATGTGGGTTAAAGGTCATTCTAATATTGTCGGCAATGAAAAAGTGGATTTATTGGCAAAAAATGCAATCAAGTCAGGTACTATAGTCGATTATCTGCCCACAAGGGATATAATTCCCTTGAGAAAAATAAATATGCGGCACAATTGGGAAATAGAGTGGATTAATTTTTGCAATTCTAGTTGTAACCCTACTGCAAAATCCAACCAGTCCTCCCTAGTTCTCCACTTGGAGAACGAAGTCATCCAGTGAGAAAAATTTCCTCAATGTATACAAGGTGTCGTACCGGTCATGCCTCAACTAAATCTTTCCTACACAAAATTAAAATGAGCAACACTAATGTTTGTGAATGTAATGGAAGCGTTGATGATATCAACCATTGGATTTTTTCTTGTAGTGTCAATGCAAGTGCAACACATTTTTTGACCAATTCACTTATCTCAAACGCTATTCCTCTTCCCCAGTGTCATATTTCTCTATTTTTCTTAGCCTCCGCTTGCCCTTCTATACGTCATATTTTATGGGAGTTCTTTAAGAGAACTAGAAGAAAAATATAGATTGTTAATTTGTCTGATGGTCTGATGGTTTTTGTTTTTTTTTTTTTATTATGTAATTCATATGAGTTGAATGAGATCTGAATGTATGCTTTTAAGTCATTGTTACCTTATGTTTTTCCTATGTATAATTTCCTGTTTTCCGTTGCCTGTTGTGTTTGTCTATTTTAAGTCGCTATGATCGGCACCTTAGCGTGAAAAGTGTATCCCTGTTTCTTCCTATACATCGAATAAGTACATTCTTTAGTTAGTATGATTTGGAATGAATGTTGGAATTGATTGGATATAAATACATACGTTTCCGTGGCTGAATGAGTTCCTCAACTCAAAGCCAGCAATTCAAAAAAAAAAATTCTCTGACTTTTATTGACAAGTACTGCCATCTTCACGTTGAGGTCGGAAACTTTTCAGGTCGCCCTCGTATATCCTCAAAAATCTTAATTATACAAAAAAAAGTTATTACAGGAAACGCAGTTACATTTTAACATTTGACATGTTTAAGAATATTAATTACACAATAGAGGTTATAAAAGAAAAGTGTATATATTTTTAAAATTTGGTTAGATTTTCATTAATTATTAACAGTTTTGAACTATAAATGATTGCTGGTGAGCATTTTTGTAATCAATTCGAAGGATGCAATTGATTTTACTCAAACAAAACTTAATAAAATCCTTTTGTTATTGTTTGTTCTAATACCAAAATAAAATAAAAATAAGTCGTTTGCGTATAGAATAAACTAAAAAGGTTTCATTATTCTTTCTCTTGATTATCGACAAGAATTAGGATTCAGGCAGATGTCGTATTCGCTCTAAAACGTTTATTAATATCGGAGCGATGGAAATTGAGCGCAAAACTCTTGTTTTTCTTTTTAGATATAGTCTACATAAACGTAAAGTACCCAAAACCTAACCTTTTGGGATTTCAAAAAAATATCAATTATCAAGTTTTATTAAAATCGTACTAGTACTCTTTGATTCTGGAAGAAGCTATGTGAAGAAAACTTGTCCCAAATTATTAACCTTTTAATTTAATTTAAATTTACAACACATCTTATTCAAATAAAAATACTGTACCGTATAATGAAGTTATCTAAGGTAAAAATATATATTTCAATGCAAATTAGTATGTCCTGTCAAACAGATATTTCTTACATTAATATGTATTGATTTGTAAAGTATTTATGTTATTCGTTAAATATTGCCTTACATGTTATGACAAATTTATTATTTATTGTATGTTCGTTATAAATTATAGAAATTCTTTAAATTAGTCGGATTTCAATAAGTTGTTGATTTGGTGATTATGTTTTATGTCAACAAACTATTTATTTTTGAAATTTAGATTTACAGCAAACATTTTTCTGAATTTTAAAATTATGAAATAAATACATTGGTAGCACATTTAAGTTAAGTTAACTGTCAAAATCTATTTATTTATACAAGCTTGGAAGATTGGAATTTGTATTACTCAAATAATTTTATGTTGTTTATTAAATATATTTTAGGTTTTCTAAAGTCTTAATCTATAAGAATAATAAACAAAATTGATTAAATTCTGTTTGCATATGTATGCGATTAAAAAATTCCTAAACTAGAAATAATTTTTTTATTTTGGATAAAAGTAAGAACCCAATAATGATGATCTATTGGCTTTTTACGGTTTCTTTATATTGTTGATTTCATTCTAATTACTATTACCATTATTATTTAATTTCGAATTTCTTATTATTCTTAAAAATTAACCATACTACAGGGTGTAACAAATATGAAAGGTCATATTTTTAATGTACATTGTAGAGGGCGCCACCAGCAGCACTTCGCGTACATTAAAATGTTCATAACTTTTTGCCCCTCGGTATATTGGATTGTTGTTCGAAGATTTTCATTTCTTGACGTGATAGGCTCAAAAGTATACTTGACAGATGCCTACTCGGCCAACCGTTTCCAAGAAAATCGACACTGAATCTTCAGTTGTTATTAAGATACGGCCTCTTTTTCATTATGAAAAATTTCGAATAACAAAAAATAAAGTATAAATGAATTTTTTGTAAATAAGTAAGATTAAATAAAACTTTGGGACCTGCGTATAACTTAAAAATTCATTTGTGTCCATGTTACACCAGATGTCGCTAGACACTGAAAATGTTATTCTAGCAAAGAACTTTCTTTGTTGTGACAAAAAATAATTTTTGATCTAAGAATTAGGCTTCACATACTTTGGAAAAGTTTTTAATAATATTTTTTTCACATCATTACACACTCTCAAAAAATACATGAAACTGGTTTTGAGAAAATCTGGTTGAAAAAATGTTGTTAATAGAAGATGATGCTACAATATTCAAATTTGTGTACTGAATATGTATGAAATAATTTTTAAAATATATCTTAATATCTAGAATCATTGGAAGAAGTATTTCCACTGCACAGATTTGTAGTAATTTTATTGGTATAATATAAACATTACAATCATATCACGCCTAAAAGTCTCGCCATTATCGATGACCTAGATCATGTCTCCCGCATCTAATCCAGAGTGTCCTGATTTTTACTCAACAACCACGACAACAATCCTGCCTCCTATCGAAATCTACGAAATCACCCGTTTCCCCGCAAACGTTAAGCTTCCGATCCCGATGAAATAACAAGTCTCATGATCCAACGCCTTCCACCAAAATGTATAAACCTTAAATTTCAGTAAAATCACTGTCTAATTAGTTTCCGCCCTTTCAAAAATTACAGAAAGAGTAATATTCCGCAGGCTTAACCTGGACATTTTTCAATTGAAGATCCCATCAACCTAACAACTTTTACGGGTAACCGAATACTGCTACAATCCATGGCTAACAACAAGGCCGCCGAGGAAGTATTTCTCAGTCTCTCAAAGGTTTTTGAGCGTGTTTAGCACACTGGCTTTGTTTACAAACTGATCCGTTCATTGACTAAAGATTAATCCGCATAATCCATTCATTAATGACACACCGCAGAATCCTAATCAAGCTAAACCATGTAAAACCCTCAACCCACTATCTTACCGCCAGAGTTACCCAAGGTTCTGTGGTTTCACTTCAAACACTACACTTACCAAACCAGTCCTAAACACCGATAACACAACTACTGTAACACGATCTTGGCAATTCAATACCCAAAATCTACCATCAACCTGCGCAATAATTTCCTATCACCAAAAAACAAGCTTTTCCTTTACAAATCCAATATAAACCCCATCATGTTTACGCATCTCTTGTCTGCAGCCACGCCGCCGCCACCCAAACTCAAAAACTCTAAACTATCCAAAGCTAAGCTTTCCATCTTAACATTAATGCTTATTAGTACATCAGAGACAACGACCTACATCACAACGCCAACCACCATGCTGTCCTAAAACTTCGTAACTCCACCGTCTCCCGTATGACGAAAAATTAAACTCACCCTAACAATCCGCTTATCCGCAAAGCCACCGATTACGACATATACCATCCATTCAAATTTAAACACCTTTAAACTGCTTTCTCTGACGACGTCTAAAACCTTCTAACTCCCTCATGATCACTATAAATAATAGTAAAATTTTCTGTTCTAGATTACATCCTCGCGACCAAGAGGTAAAAGGAAGATTCCTGGTTCATTAACCTTTTCCTGCGAGATTTGATAAGGCGGGTTATGTCCTGATATAGTTAATAAAACCACATCTTACAGCAAGTATTGCTTTTAATGATTTTGTGGACACGAAGACAGGGAAAAGTTAATCTTCATGGTACCGTAGGAATAAATTGTTAAACACTTACCATAGTCTAGGAGATACTATTACAGAGCTACAAATTGTATTTTTGTTTCTATTTTGTATTTACTTTGATGCTCTTTACATTATGTTATCTTTCTTCAAATTTATAGGAAAGTTATAATAGATTTAGGATTACAGATTCTCCACTTTACCTTTAAAATGTTTAAATAACATACATGACCAACTCGAAAGATTACAAACATCTTAGATGTTATTTTATACAAAATGGAAAATTAAAAATAATATTTTTTTGCTATACCGTGTGTTACAAGATTATGGTACAGCCCTCATTTTTCTTTTATTTTTAATAGTAATTGTTAAAATTTTGACATTTAAGTTAATTTTTTCCTTTTCTGGTTTTGCCTGAAGCAACACTAACTTTTAATTTTTAAATTACCCTGTGTATTATTCGATCTGTATAATTTCCTGAATTCAGTGATACCACATAAGTATCATTTTACCATATCAATATTTATTATAATTTAAAATTGCTACTACTTTTAAAACTGGAGTGTGTCATTGTTAACGCAACTTAAGTTTGTCACTCCCCCTTGTTAGTTGTTATACGTTACGTTTAAAAATAGTAGTCAATGTCTAACTGAATCGACTCAAGGGTGGTTGTTGTGTTTTTGTAAATATAACGCTTATTTTAAGCAAGTATTTTATTTGGTTAGCCTCAATAACAATTTTTCCATTTTACCTACCAACTATGAACCGAATTAAACATTGGTCCTTTGAGTCAAATATTAACATAATTTATAAATAATCATCAACTACAGTGTAATTGTTAAGTTTATAAGAAGAAAACGCATTTCAAGTTGTATTGCTCATTGACCGCAGGTAGAAAAAAAGGGATCAACATTATTCAAGGACAAGTGAAGTTTACCAATGGAAGTGTCCTTCTTGAAAAGCAAGTAGCTTGCTATTTATTTTAATCCTCTACCTAACTATAAATCCCAATCATGTCAGAACAAGAAACAAACATAGTGGAAATTAATTTAAAAGAATTGCATTATAAAAGGTAATATAATAATAATATCAGTTTATTTGTCTTTGAAATTAACAAATACATTCGGTTTATATACATCTTACTAAATACTAAAAAAAAAAAAATTAATTAACACAACAAATTCTGCAAAATAATAACTTATTTTCTTTTTCTGCTTTTTAACCACACCTCTCTGTTACATGTTTTTTATTATGTTTCTTTTCCTTTCTTCCATCCATCTTCTTCTGTTTTCTACCTCTTTCATCCACTTCATGCCTTCTCCATTTTCTCCTAGCTGAACTTCTCTTCTCTTTCTCTCTCCTTCATTCTCTACACTCTTCTACCATGTGCTCTCCATTCTCCCAATTTTCCCACACATTCTACAGATTCTTTCTTCATCTTTTCTCCAATATTTATTTTCTCTTTCTTCATTTCTAATCTATATCTGGATACCAAACGTTTTTCTTTTATATCCAATCTTCTTGTTATATATTTTGGTATCTCTTCCACCATTATGTCTTTATATTTTACAATATACTTTGATTCATTCTTTAATGCTTTTTTCATCTCTTCTTCTTTACTCGTAAGAATTACTATATCGTCCGCATATGCAAGCGTTATTACATTTTTTTCCTATTTTTATTTCTCCAACCTGATCTCTCCTTATTTCTTCCTCTAGATCTCTTAGATATATAGAGAATAACATCGGACTCAACGGACAACCCTGTCTCAACCCTCTTTCCGTCTAAAACTCTTTCCCTAATTTCCCTTTTACCTTGACTCTATTTTTGTTTATTTATAAATCTCTTCCACTGCTGCTATTATCTCTTCTTTATTTCACTTTTCCTCATCATTTTCCACAATATCTTTCTATTTACTCTATCAAATGCAGCTTTTATATCCACGAATACTGCATATACCTTGCCTCCTTTCTTCTCTATCTCTTTATTTATTAATTGTTTTATTATGTATATGTTATCAATTGTCTGTCTTTCTTTCCTAAAACCTGTCTGTTAATCTGGTATTATCTTTTTTCTTCTATCTCTTTTTCCATTCTTCCTCTTATTATTTCTACGTATATCTTATATCCAATGTTTGTTAAACTAATCCATCTGTAGTTTTTCACTTCCTGTCTATCCCCTCTCTTGTATATTGGACAAATAATTGCTTCCTTCCATTTTTCTGGAAATCCTTCTCCCTACCATATTTTTTCTAATATTTTTCTTATTCTCTCTCTTATTCTTTCCCCTGTGTATTTCCACTCTTCCCCCTGCGTATCATCTATGCCTCCTGATTTTCCTATCTTTACTATTTTTTAAGGCCTCCTCCAGTTCTTCTTTTTGATTCTCTCTTCTCTTTTTGTTTTTTTTTTCTCTTATTTTCCCGTTTTCTATTATGATTTTAACTTCCTTTCCTTGTAACACATTTCTAATGTGTTTTCCCATTTTTCTCTATCTATTGCTGTTTCTCTCCTATTTCCTCTTTTTCTTATTTGGTTAACGAATTTCCAAGCCTGCCCTTCATTTCTGATTTTCTTCATCTTTTCTTCCATCAGTTTTAGATATTCTATTTTTCTCTTTTTACATCTATTCTTGAATTCTGTTCTTATTTTTTATAATCTTCTATATTGATTTTCCCTTCCTTCTATTTTTCTTCTTCTCTTTCTCATTTCTTCTTTTGCTCTTTCAGACTCGCAGTTCCACCATTCTGACGTTATATCCCTATTGTTTTTGTCCATCTAAATCTTCTCTTTTCCGTTGCCATCTTCATTTTTCTGTAATTCTTTTCAACTCTTCTTTGACCTCTTCTGCTACTTCCTGCTCTTCCTCCATTTTATTCATATACTTTTCTATGGTTTTTTCATTCCATATTTTTTCTTTCCTCATTCTATAATCTCTTCTTCTTCTTCCTCTTCCTCTCCTATCCGAATCACTTCAATCGGTTGATGATCTGAATCTACTTTGTCTCCAATTCTTATATGATCGTTCTCTCCCTCTTATATATGTTAGCTCTCCTTCTCCTCCTTCTTCTATATTCCCATTCAGAATCGTCCATCCTCTCTCTTCACATAGTTTCAATAATTTTCTACCTTGCCCGTTTATTTTTTTATCTTTCGACTTTCTTTTGCTATGTTCTTTATTTATTATTATCCCTCCTTCTTCTCCGGTTCTCGCGTTAAAGTCCCCTCCTATGATAAGTTTCTTTTCTTCCCTTCTTTAATTGTCTTCTCTAGTACTTCTCTCGTCTTCTCCATTTCTTTTCCATATATCGTAATTATTTCGTATATCTTCCCATCATCTGTTCTTACTCTTGTGCTCATAATTCCTTTTGTCTCACTTGTTGTTTCCTATCTCTTCTTTTTCCCATTCCTTCCTTATTCCGGTGATTATTCCCCCCTTTGCCCTCCCCATTTTTTCTTTTTCTGAAAATTGTACTTCCCATTTAAATTCTTCTGGCAGCCTATTACTCCAATTTTTCCAATATTTTTCTTCCAACCATGTCTCTACCAGTCCTACCATTGTAAAACCCTTTATGTACTTCCAGAAATCTTTTCTTTTATTTTTTAATCCCGCAATATTCGAAAACAGTATTTCTTTTTAAGCCTCTCCAACTTCACTACCCTTTCCCTCCCTTCCAACCCCTCTACCCTATTTTTAGTTTTTTGCTATCATCTGTCCCAAACCTCCTTCTTGTCCACCCATCTCCTTTCCACTCCTTCTACCCATAACTTTCCATACTCTACTTTCACTCTCTTCCTTCTCCTTGCAATTTTCTAGCTTCTTTCCTTAACTTCTCTTGTATCACTCTTTCTTTTCGTCAGATTGTTATCAATATAAATTTCTGTACTTCTCAACTTTATTTTTCTTTCATTATTTTCATTTTCTCTTCTTAGCTTCCCAACTTCACTACTATCGCATTCTTTCCTACTTCTTTCCCTATTACGTATGCGTTTGTTATTTCTACTTCTACCCCTATTTTTCTCTTAAAACCCTCTTCACTTCTTCTCTACTTGGTTTTTCTATCTTTATTGGCCCTTTTATGACGATGTTGTTCCTTCTGCTTTCTTTTCTTGTATTTCCATCTTTTTTCCATTTTCCTCAATCTTTTATCCATTTCACCTTTCTCTTTTATCCAATTTTGCTTTTCTGTTGCCCATTATTTTTCTTTTTTTCCATTTCCTCCTTCATTCTTCTAATTTCATCTTTACATTTTTTAAATCTCTCTATCATATCTCTTCTCATCTCCAATATCAACATTTTTATATGTTCCATTATTTTATCTTGGTGTTCCATCTCTCCCGTTCTTTCTTGATCTGGTGTCCTCTGTGTTTTTGTGTTTCTTCTCTTTATCTCGTCATCCAATTTTTCCTCCCCCTTTGTATCTCTATCCCTTTTCAAAAAACTCTTCTATATTTCCCAAACTTCCCGATCTTACACGTATCTCTTTTTTCCACTCATTTATAAAATTCTTATATATGCTCACCAAATTAAATTAATTTTCTATATGACTAACAAATACGCAATCAAAATAATTTTCTTTTATGGAATATAATCTTGCGGTTAAATTTTTGTTTATACATTAATTTAAAATACAAATTTACGCCGAAAATCCACACTGTTATCTACTGTCCGATAACAACTTTCATTTTTCCGCGCCGATAACTTTTATCTTTATCGGTCACTATTTCCTTTATCACCTTACTTATATTACTTTAATTTTACTTTTAAATACGTAATAACTTCTAATTAACTTCCAACACCTTCTTTACTTAACAACGTCCGCACTCTTCCACTTCTAAACACCGAATCCTATAAAAAAGGTAATATGAAATCACAATTAACATTGTTTCAAAAATCTTTCGATAATGAAGTAACGGTAGTAGAGTTAATTAATCTGGAACAGCGGGTAAGTAAAGTCGAGCAACTTTATGATAAATTTGGAGAAATACAAAATCAAATTGAAGAATTAGAACCTGAAAACAAAAAAACATTGATGAACGAGAATCATTTTAAAATTTGTACTTTTCATTATTAGCTTGGGCAAACTAATTAATCGCAAATTAGTCAAGTTATAATCAAATCAATACCTCTCAAATATTTCCAAAAACAAACAACGTTAAACTGCCTAGAATTTCTCTACCAATATTTAATGGTAATTGGCGATCATTCCACAACACTTGTAACATTGTCCATAATACTTCAGAAACTACTAATGTCCAAAAATTATGTTATTTAAGATTGATGCTAAAAGATGAACCTGCTAATTTAATTAAATCGTTAGAAACGTCGGAATCAAACTATGACATTGCGTGGAATATGTTAAAGGATCGCTACAATGACAAACGGTGCATTGTTAATAATCATGTCAGGGAAATATTAGATATTAATAATGTTAGTAAAGAATCGCATAAGGCTTTACGCCATTTAATAGATACAGTGCAAAATCACCTAAATTCCTTACAATTCCTGCAACAACCTATTGAAAGTTGGAGTGCCATTTTAATACCTATTTTAATATCAAAAGTAGATTTTAATTCAATTCGAGAATGAAAAACTTATTCAAATAAAAACTATCCTTCTAAGGATGAACTTCCTCCAATTAAATGTTTTATTAAATTTTCGAATGACCGACAAAATGTTTTAGAGTCGTTATATTTTTAAAATTACCGATAAATGCGCAAATTGAAAAGGTAAGAGAAATACGTTTGTGTGTAAACTGCTTAAGAAAAGGTCACATGGTAAATTATTGTAAAGCAAAGTAATGCAGAAATTGTCACCGTAAGCACAATAGCTTATTGCATTTTTCAAATTTTAACCCATCTCAGGGGTCGTCAAACGGGAATTTGAAACAGCAGGTACCCCAACGACGGCCCAAGTCTTTTTAAGAAACAACAGTATTGTGAACCATTTTTTAAAGAAACGACAAAAAGAGATGACACAGGTTTATTGTGAGGATTCCACTTAGAGATAATTACGAAGTATTAGGTAACTCCGAGACCGAGGTAAAGCGATTTTATAACTCAAAATCATGAATTTATGCAAGAGTATCAAACCTTAAATCACATGACAAAAATTGATGATTCAGTAAAATGCAGTTATTTTCTCCCACATCATGGGGGTGAGATTCAACAACAACAAAAGTTCGTGTAGTTTTTGATGCAAGTAGCAAAACAGATATTATTAAGATTTAGATTACATTTATATGTTTTAACAGCTGATATATCGACAAGTATAGGCACTTACAAAATATTGTTTAGCGTTAAAGTAATACGGAAGAATTACAAAATTTCAATTAAACACCATAACGTACGGGACTAAATGTGCACCTTATTTAGCGACGAGTTGTTTGTACCAATTAGCATTAGATTTCCTAGAATCACACTCGATCGAGTCTGCGATTATAAAAAATCGATTTTTACATTGATGATTTAATTACGGGAGCAAACAATATTAATCAATTAATTACAATTGAAAAAAATTATTTTAAGCACAGCAGGTTTTGATTTACGTAAATGGTGTAGTAATGCGGCAGAACAATTATTTCAAAATCATGTAAAAACGATGGACTACGAATTCGTTTACTTAGGGGATGATGTTATAAAAACTTTAGGCATTTGTTGGGAACACCAAAGCGACATTTTACGTTACAAATTCAACAACTTAAAGGAGCATAAACAAATAACAGAACGAAGTATTTTAGCCACAACGCCAACGGCTCAATTATTTGATCCTTTAGGTCTACTAGCGCCTGCTATAATTATTCCAAAACTTATCCTTTAGGAATTATGGCAATTAAATTTAAATTGGGACCAGTCAATTCCTATAAATTTACATACCGAATAGATATCTTTTAAAAATAATTTAAAATATTTTGAAAATAGTCAGGATTTTCAGATGCATCCGAAGTAGGATATAGAGCAAACGTATATATTAAATCAATTAGAAATAAATGCTGCAGTGTTATTAGCACAAGTAGTTAATAAAATACGAAATACCATAAAAATAAAAATAAATAAAAAATATATGTGGTGTGATTCTACAATTACCATTTGTTGGATAAAAATTCATCATCAAAATGGAAAACGTATGATGCAATTCGTGTAAGTGAAAGAGACAATTTGACAAGCCCAGATATTTGGTTTCATGTCAAATCAGATGAAACCCCGGCAGATTTAGTTTCAAGAGGGTTAATGCCACAATTATTAGTTAGTTCACAATTATGGTGGGAAGGTCCAAACTTTTTAAAATCCAATATTAATTTTTCTAATTTAATTCAACCGGGAGTATTAACAAATATGCCACAAAAAAAAGTTTTGTTATAATCGCAAATAATTGAATTAGATATATTCTCAAAATTTTCAAAAATAAAAAGTTTAATAAATGTTGTAAGTTATTGTTTACGATTTTACTGTAAGACAAGAAGAATACTTTCAGAACATAGAAATTGTACGGGGTAAACCGATATCGATCAAATTAAACAACGAAAACAAAAATTTGCTATCTTTTTTCATTTTAATGCATGGATTAAAAAATACAATGTTTCAAATCAAAACCAACACAAACTCAAATATTTATGGGTAATTTACCAAAATTCCGAACCACACCATGTCCACCGTTCTATAATATCGGCGTAGATTACGCAGGATCGCGCGAAGATATAAAATTTACAAATGTTATTTATGCTTCTTTATTTTTCTAAGCAACAAAGTCATACACATCTAACTGGTGAGTGAATTAACGGCAGATTGTTTTTTAACAGCGTTGAGACGTTTTGTGTCGCATATAGAAAAACCACTATCTATGTGGTCAGACAATGGTACAAATTTTGTTGCTGCAAATCGCCAATTGAAAGACTTAACTGCATTTTTAACGAAAGTTTGGAAAATGTAAATAAATCTCTTGTAGACCAAGGAATTTTATATTAGCTAAATTTCTTTATTTTGGAGGTATTTGGGAGGCAGGCATAAAGTCTATAAAAAGTAATTTACACAAAGCAATTGGTGAATCAATATTGACGTTTGAGCGGAATGTTACTTTATTAATTCAATTAGAAGCCGTGTTAAATTCTAGACCATTATGTCCGTTAAACGAAGACCCAAATGACCTAAACCCGCTCACCCCTGCCCATTTCCTAATTGGCTAAAGTTTAATATCACTAATAGTAGATTTAGTTCAAGTATGTGGAACAGAGGGTATCTCCACAAGTTGCAAGTACACCATTTCAATAGAGAATAGGTCGAGTAATTGACGTGTTTCTTGGCAGTGATAATTTAGTGCGGGTACTGAAAATAAAAACAATTACAGGTGAAGTGAAAAGAGCAATAAACAAAATTGCCCTATTACCAATTGATAAATACTAATTAGAGTTGTAAGTTTTTCGCAATTTTGCAAATAGTTTATAAATACGTATGTACATAGTTAGTTAATATTCATTTTAATCATTTTATATCAAATGTTATTTAATTAGTAATCGTGTTCTTTTTATTTTTCAGAATTATAATTAAACTATCAATATGTATCTCACAATGTTATGTACTTGGGGGCATTATATTAACGCAACTTAAGTTTGTCACCCCTCTTGTTAGCTGTTATACGTTTACATTAAAAATAGTAGTCAGTGTCTAACTAAATCTACCTACCAACCATTCAGCGAATTAAACAGTCATGATCCTGTACACGCCTATACGGACAACAAAATAATAGACGATAAATTATAAATTTATTTACAATAGTTATTTGTGTATTAAGACCAAAAAGTGTGTCCTTCTCGGACCAGTTTGAGATTAATGACCGAGGCGTAGCTCAGACCAAAAAACAAACGAAGACGAAATTGCAATTTTTGGCAGTAGTACACACATTTGATTTTTAAAGATCTCCTCGCGTGGCACCCTTTTTGCAATTTTCTTGACCGCCTGTTGGTCTGTGTCTGTAGGTAATCATCTGATTTATCTTCTTTTTAGTATTTCTATTTGAATGAGTCCTTTTTTCTATTTAACCTTCCTGAAATTAAAGTATTTTTAAATATTTTGCATATGCCTACTTCGACCATTTATGTTCTTCTACTTGACATAACGGACAGTACGGGTTATTTTTGCAGTTGTATTTTTGATGTCACGTGTACATTTTTGACACGATTTAATCATCGTTTTTACACTCTGCTGCACTATGTCCATAAAACATCTTGGGACTTCTATTCTTTCTTCCAGATATAAATAGTTAAGTTCTATTCATAATTTTTCTAACAGCATTTTTTCTCCGCCTTTTCTGTTTCCCTACTCGATTGGTCCCCGAATCTTGTGGGTCTTAGAAACCTGACTATAAGGTCCTCTTTGTGAGTGATATAGCTTCCTTTTTTATTTCTAATTTCATTCTCCGTCGTAATTTCATGTACTTTCCTTATATGAATTGTCATTTTCTTTTCTCCACCTAGTGTTTTCATTTTTTTCCTTCGCATGCCATGGTAACTTTTTTCTTTAATTTTTTTGCGGTTTGTTCCTGCACTTTACTAAGCAGGTCTCCGTTAATTGTTTTCCTTACGTGTTTGATTTAATTTGTCTGTTATTTTTTGTTTAATCGTTTTAACTATGTCTTTTTCTCCTTTTCGATTACCACTGCTTTTTCTGTTGTGTCTTTCATTGGTTTTTTTGTTTAATTATTATGTTCCCTTATTTTTTAAATATTATTTCTGTCATTGTTCTTATATATTTTTCTCTAGACTTTCCGGTGGTTTAGTAACTAACACTTTATTTGTAGAATCTTTTGTAAGTTCTTCAATTTGCTGTAGCATTAGACAAGTGTCCTTTTCTGTATTTTTTGCAGTCCTATCGGGAAATATTGCTGTTAGGTTTTTTATTTTTTTTGTACTGTTTCCGATTCATTTCGGAACCACACAAATATTTCTTCCATTGGGGTAGGTTCTCCTCCTTCGCTTTTTTCTTTTAGTTCTTCAAAAAGCTTTGCGTATATTTCATTTAGTTTTCTTGTCTCAATGTTTGTAGTTTTCTCTTCTGCATTCTATATAAAGAAAACCCAATAGTCACCTTCTATCTAGTCTGTTGAGTTCATTTTTTGTTTTTCTGTACTGGTTTTTGTTCATACTCTATCCCTAATTTTTACGAAGCCTTCATAGTTCATTTCCTCTGGGTTTTCATTAAGGAAGTCTATTATATTCAAATTGCTTTTATCCTTGCTGGATTTGCAGATGTTAGCTTCTATTGTTTCTTTTTCTGTTTATAGAGTATTATATATTAAGGCTTTTTTCTGTTATTGTTAGTTTTTTTCCATTACATTTTTTTGCTGTTTATCTATTATCGCTCTTTTAATAATACTGTGTAGCTCTGATATTCTATTTTTCAATTCCTATTTTCGTTTTTAAACACAACAATTTTTTCGATTTTCTCTTTTATACCTTTAGTAGCAACTTGGTTCTTCAGTATTATCTATAATTGTTGTTGGCTCCAAACATTTCCCCTTCTTATATTTTCTTTCCGTTGGAAATACGACTACGATCCAGTTACCTCTTTGTTGTTTTCTTCTAATTTCTCTTCTCTTTTAGTGGTATTCTTGTAATTGAATATCTCCTACCAAATACCATTTGGCATCCCTTTTCCTATGTTTTATTTTCTTGTTTTGGGTTTTTTTCTTTTTTGTTCTTTTTCCTGTCTTTCCTGTTCTTTTTCAATCCCTTGTATTCTCTCTTTTTCTATTCTTTGTTGTTCTTCTTTTCTTCGTCGCTGTTCTTCTTATCTTCTGCACTAATCTTATTGCATTTTCTTTCTATCAAAATCCTTGCATTTTATACCTCCTGCCACATTTTTTGTCGTCATAGTTAATTTGTCAGTTTTGAAGAAAACGTGCGAAGGAAGAATGCTCCTTAGTCCTCCGGAACCTAACAACGTCGAAAGCGAAAAAATGCGAGAGTGTAGAGTTCAGCCAAGGGAAGCCATAGGTAAAAATAAAGAAGAGGAATTTTACGATTCAGACTATTTGAAGCAAAGCCAAAGCTATAAAAAACTCCGGGAGTGCCACTTCCCGTGCTGACGAGGTGTCAACTCTCGCGTAAAATCAAGCGAATAAAATTTGATATTCTTAGATTGTATTGATGTATGTACCTAGATTTTTCTTCAGTTTTCGGCGCAAAACTATTTTTCAGTTCGAGTTCCAATTTTTACTAATCTTAATTCAATAGAAAAGATGCATATTATTTAAATAACATTAAAGTTTTAAGGTGGATTTATAGTCCAAATTAAATCGAAATTCTTTACTTATTTGTGCGCCTCCGTCATAATTTACATTTTGCAAAGATTTAATGAGACATATAAATAACACACTTGCAAACAATATGAATTGCACAACACGGTTTGAAACATTCAAAATATGCGTTTATTTCTGTTGTGTTGCTTAAGATTATTTTTACATAAGAATAAAATATATTAAGTTATAACTTTAAAAATAGATACAAGTTAATTTATACGCGTAAATTAAAGAAAACAAAATTTTTTTAATTGTTTACGAGCATCACAAAACGATTTTTATCTATTGGCGCTTATTGAGCGGCCTACGTTAAATATTTAAATACTTCTTCAAATAAATCAATTTCGCCTACAGAATACTTACTAATATTAAGGCGCGTAATAAAAAAGCCTAATTATCTTGCAAGATCAATTAAAATTGTTAGGTCAAATGATGAATGGTAGAAACAAGAAAGAGAAATTGCTTGTTGTTTATGTCCTCTGCCCACAATTTTTATTACAACAAATAATAGAATCTACCGCGTTTCCCTACATTTTCAGCGAGTTTCTAAAATAACTGTACAAATAATGTTCGCATAAAATTTGGTAATAAATAAAGCAGATTTGTCATTATGAAAAAACACACAGAAGTGACGTTAGCAGTCGTCTACATAACTTTAAAAGTCGTTAAGCTTATTGCATCGATTTATTTAAATAATACAGCATGGGAAGGTTCGTAGTTAGTCCTCATCTTGACAGAAATTGTAAATGGTTCAGCTACTGCCGATAATTTTATGATCTACATATACACTTATGATACAATTTCATTATAATAAAGTAAATTAATTGCCTGTCAATTAGAAGATTTTATTTAAATGCTGGTTTTAAGTACGTAGTTTATTATAATTTCAGCAACGTTTATTAATAAAATGTCACTAATTAATAAAGTCAAATGTAAATTACTAACTTGCAGAAATAAGAAAAGTAACAAAAAATGAATTTATTTACTTTCTTGTGGGTACATGCAAGAACTGACCTATAATTTTCTAATTATCTCTTTAATAATTAACAGACTGTGTCAAGGTGTTTATAACCGTTTAATTTATATTTTGATATGATAAATGGAAAAAAATTAGCAACCGTAAGATTTCACTCCATATATGACGAATCAACATTGTCGAAATATTTCACATCAGATAATAATTGCCAATCATTTTGCTTGTTTTATATCTTTAATGTTAATATTAAACGCTTTAATGGAAAAAGATTTACGATGCAACTTTCGTAACGGACAAAAAGGGTAAATATTTTAATAATGTTAAATAGTTAAAAGAGTACGTGTTGTGTTACAAAGATTTGTGAAGACAAGCGTATAAGCGATTCCATATTTTTAGATAAAAGTACATCTAGATTGTCCTCTAATAATGTTTGAATAACCAACGGCTACGAATGATTTATGATATTATTAAAATAACAAGTTTTCTTAGAAATACTATATTTTTAAATATTACTTTCTAAAAATTATATGCGTTTTTAACGGATTTTGTGATACTAAAACGGTAAAAATAAATTAAAGAAAATGCCACTAATATAAATTTAAAAATAATTGTGGGCGTTTGTAAAAAAATTTATGATGACGAACCTAAAAATTTTGAGAGTAAAGATATTAATTATATTTTATTGATGTGCATAAACTACATAAACATATGATTGAATTAGTTATAGCAAGAGCCACGTTTCATGAAATTATATTGGAACACACTCACCAGTATCTGTTAAGATCAAATGTGAAAAAGTAAAAAGAAAATTAAATTTAGCCGCAGATCACTACGAAACAAGACAAAATGCGAAAATGTAAGGAATACGCAGTTGGTGACAAAGTAATTATAAAAATTGCTTATAGTGCGAGGAAGTGTAACGTGTTGCAAAACATTTTTCGTATTTCCTGTGTTTTGCGGTCACTGAAATCAAAATTCGCCAAAATTTTTGGCGCGCAAACTCCTTTTTTGCATCAAAAAGACATAGTTAAAACGATTAAACAAAAAATAACAGATGACAAAATATGATATTAAATCAAACACGTAAGGAAAACAATTAACGGAGACCTGCTTAGTAAAGTGCAGGAACAAACCGCAAAAAATTAAAGAAAAATTTACCATGGCATGCGAAGGAAAAAAAATGAAAACGCTAGGTGGAGAAAAGAAATGACAATTCATATAAGGAAAGTACATGAAATTACGACGGAGAATGAAATCAGAAATAAAAAAGGAAGCCATATCACTTACAAAGAGGACCTTATAGTCAGGTTTCTAAAACCCACAAGATTCGGGGACCAATCGAGTAGGGAAACGGAAAAGACGGAGAAAAAATGCTGTTAGAAAAATTATGAATAGAACTTAACTATTTATATCTGGAAGAAAGAATAGAAGTCCTAAGATGTTTTATGGACATAGTGCAGCAGAGTGTGAAAACGATGATTAAATCGTGTCAAAAATGTACACGTGACATCAAAAATACAACTGCAAAAATAACCCGTACTGTCCGTTATGTCAAGTAGAAGAACATAAATGGTCAAAGTAAGCATATGCAAAATATTTAAAAATACTTTAATTTCAGGAAGGTTAAAGAGAAAAAAGGACGCATTCAAATAGAAACACCAAAAAAAGAAAATAAATCAGATGATCACCTACAGACACAGACCAACAGGCGATCAAGAAAATTGCAAAAAGGGTACCACGGAGGAGATCTTCAAAAATCAAATGTGTGTACCACTGCCAAAAAGTGCAATTTTGTCTTCGTCATCATGACTGTTTAATTCGCTGAATGGTTGGTAGGTAAGATGGCGAATTTCTTATTGAAGCTAACCAAATAAAATACTTGCTTAAAATAACCATTATATTTACAGAAATACAACAACCACCCTTGAGTAGATTCGGTTAGACACTGACTACTATTTTTAAAGTAAACGTATAACAGCTAACAAGAGGGGTGACAAACTTAAGTTGCGTTAATGTAATGCCCCCCAAGTACATAACATTGTGAGATACATATTGATAGTGTAATTATAATTCTAAAAAATAAAAAGAACACGATTACTAATTAAATAGCATTTGATATAAAAAGAAAATTAAATTTAGCCGCAGATCACTACGAAACAAGACAAAATGCGAAAATGTAAGGAATACGCAGTTGGTGACAAAGTAATCATAAAAAATTGCTTATAGTGCGAGGAAGTGTAACGTGCCGCAAAACATTTTTAGTATTTCCTGTGTTTTGCGGTCACTGAAATGAAAATTCGCCAAAATTTTTGGCGCGCAAACTCTTTTTTTTTGGATCAAAAAAAAGATCCGACATTTTCTGCAACACGTTGTGTTGAGCTAAATTTAATTTTATTTTTTGGATTGTAACATTAAATAAGGTAAGAGAATTATGTACAAATTTGATTCAAAGCTTATGACTGTCTTGTAGGTCAATTACAGGCCTTATTTATTTAGTTAATATCATAATTAAATACCTTCAAAAATTACAGGGACTACATAATTAGTAATTGGGGCCCGTAATCCATCGTACGAACCCCTCTAGGCCACAAATAAAATTAAAAAGAAAGCAATTGGTGGAACATCCCTGCAAAACCTTGACGCATGTTTATCTAAATGGGATCTACCCGAAGGACCACTGAAATACTGTAGCTAAGTACCCGAGTCAAAGTAATAAAATTAATCTATCATACCTCATATTTTCGTAATACTCATACCATTTTTCATACCTTAAGTTAAGTAAATTATAACTATCCGTGTGTGAATCATACTGCAGCTGCGGCGTTATATAAAACGCTGTACTTATATTATTTCGACACGGTTCCACCTACGAGTTGAAGGACGAAAAGACTGGAAATACTAGGGGACGCTTCCACGTCACCATGATGTTCGACTACCCGTTGAAGGAAAAAGAAACGACCAAAACCAACTTGCAGAGAATAGAAGAAATTTTTGCTAAAAACAAGACAGGGTCAAAGCAGACGAAGTAAAGAATAACAACCAGAGAAAAAAAAATAGAAAAGAGCCCACAATTCAACAAATTTAGGAAGAGTTAGACCAAGAAGAGGAAAACAAAATAGGCAACTGTAGAAATGTGAATATAAAAGACTTAAAAGCTCATTCACCTCCTTGACAGAGAAAATAAAGGCAGGATATAAAGATATCAACAAACCAATGAGTTTAAAATATGCAAAGAAATTATAGTCTATAAAAACAATAAGTAAAAAAAGTATTAATAAAAATTAGGTGTTAAGAATTAACAATAAGGAATTGGTAGGGTGGAGGGGTTGACAGAGTTACATTTCTGTTAAAGACGATTATTATTTAAGTTCAAAATTTATTAGGATTAAGTAAGAGTACCGATGATTAGCAGTTACGAAGGTAAAGCCAGTTAAGATATTGAAACGAAAACAACACAAAAGTCTAAGCGCGTTAAAAGGAAAAAAGGTTAAGAGATCGAAGGACGGAATCATGAAGTTTTATGAAGATTAAAATAATATGAAAGTTATAAATACCCAAGTAAAAGAGAAACAAAACAAAATAATAAGAAAATAAGAAGAAATAATGAAATAATCAAATGAAATAAGATAACAAGTAGTAATAAATATTAGAGCAAGAGAGAAGCATGAGAACGTAATTGGGCACGTAAAGCAAAAAAAAAATATTGAGTATAGAGTTGTTGTGTTAAAAACATTAGGGAAAAGAAGAAAAGGGGGAATGTAACTGAATATCATTGAAACGAAGGTATTAAAAGGTATGAATGAGTATTATTTATTTGTATGGTACATTATACAAATATTGTATTGTGATGTAAGTGTCATGTATGGTGCCCCAGAAGAGCAGTATAAACCTGTATAGTGTGATGACGAAACCGTGTGCAATAGTGGATTGGTTCGTCTTGGCAAAGCATTTACTTCAAGTTTTAGGAAAATCACTAAAACCTAAACATGCCAACCCTTACCCACCCTAGTATTCACATGCAATAATATTAATTAATTGTGTAAACATTACAGAAGGTAAATAAAAACATAAAATATAACAGCATCGCCATTGCATGACGACATATAATGAACCGGTCCAAGCGCCAGTCACGACAATGACGAAAAAAATAGTAGGTTAAAGAAATAGCAAAACAAAATAAAGGAAAAACAGATAATCAAGACAAGAATACAAAATATTGCTAAACTTCAGATGTCCTTCAGATTCGTAAGCCATAATATTGCTTCATCCGTTAAATTATGAATGTTTGGAAAGCCTCCTTTAAACTTCGTTAATTGACAATCCTCTACAATATGTGTAACGGTCTCTGATTCGTTTCCACACTCACAGTTTCGATTAAAAATCGCACCCCATTGAATAGCCTGTTCTTAGGCGATTTACTTTTGACCAAATTTTTCTTTTTTGATCAAAGCCCGGGACTTCTACTGTTGAATCATCAATGACATGTTTATTGAAAACATTAACTTCAGACCATAATTTTTTCCATTCTTCAACTTCAGAAAAAGCCGTAATTAGTAGTCTTGTACAGTACAGGTTCCAGTCCTCAAAAACGTTTAATAAACGAGTGTTTAGTATGGTGAGCATGGAACATTAACCCATTAAACGTTATCCATTAATAATGATGAGAGAGAAACCCATCCCGTGAAAAATGACCATGTATTTAAAATTTCAAATTTATTTAGAAAACATGAAATAAAGGGATAAAAAAACTCAAAAAATTGATTCCTGAGTTAAAAATCATCGAAAGATGATGGTCCGAATTAAAATTTAGAAAATTCGGAAATTATAACCTAAAAATAGAAATGTTGAGAAAAATGCAAATAAGTCAACAATTAGAAAATTACGGACATACAAATCTATCACAAGAATCAGCATAATTTTCTGAATCCTTTAAGGCTAATTATAATTCATTATAGTTCCAATTTAAAATGCTGAAGGCGCGATAACAGATTATAAATAGGACCGACGAAAACCATTGAAAGAGTCGTATAATTAAAGACCACGTCGTTTGGCGTTTAAAAATTAACAAAAATTTGATTTTCGAATAACACATCGGTAACCAGCGACGAATAAAAAGTCAGGTTACGTAAAATAAAATGTAAACATTGAGTTTAATGGTGAAAGGTGACTACTTAATAATTAAATACGACGAATATAACAATAATACAAAGCTAAAAACATAAAGAATCAAATTAATTAAAATTTGAAATTATAATTTAAAAAAATTAAAAATCAAAACTTACTAACAAAGAAACATTGGTGCAGTAAAAGTGGCATGCTGGATGCAATTATCAATTTATCAAAGCCAATCAAAAACTAGCGAATCGTCTGGAAACGATAATAAGAAAATACAAGACTTACCGAATGTGACAAGGTTAGAATTAATCTTTAATTATAATCATAATTGTAGCGGTACGAATTATAAACAAACCTTTTCGTTAATCACTCTTGTTCACTAAAAATTAGATGCAATTGCGGATAAAAAGAAACACGTGTTTACTATTTGACATTTTCGGTGCGCAAACGCGTGACATAATATTTGAAGACCGTGTTAAAGTCAAATTCCGAGGTATAAATTTAGTTGACCTACATTTTTGAGGTTGTTCAACGTTTGTTTTTTTCTTGTTTTCTGTGTTTTGGTAAAGGAAGTAAAACAATTAATTAATCCGATAAAAGCATTTATGAAATTTGTGCTAACTATTTGGGGTAGTTACACAAATACAAATAAACGTAATAAATTACAATTCGCCACTTAATTATTGGCGCCTAACGTGGGGCTTATACTTTTAATCACAATCAATAACAATGTTACTTAAAAATGAATCAGATTTGTGAATAGAAAATACGATCAAACAAGCTACCAAACGCTTTCCATTCATGCATGTGGAACCCAATTATTTAACTTTTTTCAAAACATCCAAGTCCAAAGACATTTATTTTATTAAACGGACGCAAAGAAAAACGTAACTAAAAATATTAAACTATTAAAGTTGGCAATATTATTAATTAAAAATTTCATTTTTATATTGCTATGTTATTTAATATTAATCTTCTTCAACTATAAACTTCTTCAACTACTTTTATTTAATTTAAAGTAGTCTGGTCGCTAAGAATTGCTACTCACGTTCAATACTTTCTGACAAAATCTAAATTTCTTGTATTAAATATAATGGATATGAAAAACGTTAGAAAATAAACAATGATTTATTGTTATTTAATGTTCCTTAAGTACCCACGGCCTTAAATATGCTAACTTTATTAGGGATGGTAATAGTAGTGTGATTAGCAACATTCGTGTCACCCAACCATACGGACCAAACTTTTTGGGCGGGAAGATTGAATGTAAAAATCATTTACTGGGCAATTTCTGCACCAGAATTTAGAAAAAAACTTATTCTACGTTTCCGCAACGCAATAGTAAGTAAGTAAGTAAGTAACACAGAATGTCCGAAATTATTCCTAATTATATAAAAATTCAAAATTTAAAAGAAGACGTTTTAAGTGGTCCCAAACATATTATGGGATACCAAGATGTGTGCGTCAATTCAGTGGGACAGTACGAGGGTATATTGGAAAATTCTTAGCCTACTATAGAACCACACAGAATTTCAATGTCAAAATATTTTATTACTCAACATATTCTCCTTTTCATTGGATACATTTATTACAGCGAACCTGCAACGTCTCTAAACCTTTCAAAAAAAATGTTTTTTCTTGCTCTGCAAACCAGACCTCCACAGCTTCTATTACCTTCTTGTTGGAAGAAAATGTTCGACCTTTTAAACTTTTTTTCAGTTGAGGAAAGAGGTGATAATCGGACGAATCCAAATCGGGTTAATAAGGGGGGTATTCTAGTAATTCAAACCCTAAATCACGAATTTTTTTGCATGACAACATGAGATTTGTGTGCAGGGGCGTTGTCCTGCAAAAACAAAGCACCTTTGGATAGCTTTCCGCGTCTTTTGTCTTTAATATTTTCCCGTAGAGTGGTCAGTAATGTCGAATAGTAATCTGCAGGTATTGTTTTACCCTTATCCAAAAAATCAATCATGATTACTCCATGGCAACCCCAAAAAACTGAAGCAAGAACTTTTCCAGCAGATTTTTGAACACGAAACTTCTTAGGTCTTGGAGAACCAGAGTGTCGCAATTCCATTGATTGTTGCTTTGTTTCTGGATCGTAGAAATGTACCCAAGTCTCATCCATAGTAACAATTCGGTTTAAGAAGTCTACATCGATTTCAAATCGAGCACAGATCGAATGCGATGCTTCTACCCTTGCACGCTTCTGGTCAACATTTAAACATTTGGGGATCCATTTTACAGCAATTTTTCTCATGTCCAAATTGACGTGAACCATATGATGAACGCGTTCGTATGAAATATTTAGTGCTTCAGATATCCGTTTTAGCCCAATTCGACGGTCTAATAAAATCATGTCATGAACTGCATCGATATTTTCGGGAACTGACACAGAAACTGACCTCTCTTGAAACTTGCATTCCAATTTTTGACGGTCGCATACGAATGACATTGATCACCAAGGTTATTAAGCATATCTTTGTAAATCTGCTTACCTCTTAACCCTTTTAAATATAGGTACTTGATGATGGCTCGATACTCCAATATTTCGATTTTCACAATTTTGGTGGACATCTTTTTTCATTTAATTTATTGCGTGACTCTGGTTTACTTTTTTGACGTCAAACTTTACACTGACACTTCTAATTAGTTATTGTTCATTACTATGGTAACGCAATATTATTGTAAATGGCCTAAGTATTGAGAAGAAAACTTACGTGAGTTATTTGTTAAAAGGAGTATTAGTGACAAATTTGACAGAATAATCCATAGAATTGTTAACCAGTTTATTAATCAGTTACCATACAAACGCTGCCGAGAGTTTAAACAACCAGCTTAATAAAACGATAGGGAGCAAAAGAATTCATTTCAATTTAAAAGGCAGTTACGAGTATAGATGCTATGCCGCAGCTTTAAATGCTGCTAAATTATTCAATTATGGTGTTGTAAATGAGCAAAAAGCAATCAATGAATTTTGTTTAAAATTAAAACCACGTGGTTTTTTTATAAACCAAAATTGTAAATTTTTAGCTAGTGTGCCTGATGAACTAGTTTTAGGAGAAAATGCAATAATAAATAAAAGTAAAATGTCCATACGCTGTTTACGTTATTACCTATATATTTATTGTATTAAATGATGAAATAATATTAAAGAAGAATCATGCTTATATGTATCAAATACCAGGGCAATTACGAACGACTCAGAGATCCTTATGCTATTTTATTATATACACATCGAAAAACGTTGTATGTATAGATATACCACAAGACACTAGTGTTTGAAAAAATATGTGCTCAAAATTAGAAAAATTTTACTTTTCCGCACTTTTGCCATATATTATAGATTCTAGCGTTTGTCGTAATCTTCCACTTAGGAATATTTTAGCTAAAGATTTAAAATATTGCTGGTACTACCTTGTAATAATAATTTGTTTCTAATCACGTCTGTGAAGTTGACACCTCCACATGTGAATTTTGTGAAAAAATCCAGGATTTGTTTGCTCATGTTTGCCCAGAAAAAAATTTTGTTTGCCCACCCTCCACAAATTTTGTATTCGAAGAAAACATTTTTTTTGATGAAAAAACCGAAAACCAAAAATTCTACTTTTCCACTCTATATCGTTTGTCCCTCAATGTTTTCTCAAGCAAAATTTTTTTTTCCCACTCTGCAAATTTTTTTTATGTGAATTCTCAGGAAGCCAATCGAGAGGAGTAGATTTAATGGTTCCACTAATTATAGCATAGTGTAATTCAACTGGGCATCATTTTTTTGTGTATGATAACTATTCAACCAGTAATGAGCACAATATTCTGCTGTAGAATAAACTAATGCCAATGCAGCTGTAGGAAGTGTCTTTGCATCTGCTCCCCAAATTGTTCCAACTAATTTTGAATGACCTTATTTCTTGTTTTTATTTTTTGTTTGACTTTTTCTAAATGATCTTAATTAAAAACGTTTCTAAAGTTACTCCCAGATAAACTGGGTTAAAAGTATGGTTTAACTTTGTATTATTAAAGACAACATTAAATTTTTTACATTTTTCTCTATGACTTCAATTAAAACAAGAAACCTCTGTTTTTTTTAAGATTGAAGCATAATCGCCATTTTGTTTAATAATTTTTTATAATAGCCAAACCATCAAATAGATTTCTTTTAATTTCGAAATCAGAAATTATGTATATTTTGTATATTTTTAGATGAAACATTAATTTGGGTTAAATTTTAATCTTATTAGACATTAATTTTTAGGTTGGCAGAAGGGTTACTTACCCATAAGAAAGGTAATTTTAATCAATATTTTATCCAACTTAAGCAAGAGCCAATTTTTAACTCTATAAAAGACTCTCAATGGTTCATTTTTTTTAAATTGACATTTTGATTGGTTAATATTGTAAGAATATATTAATCAAAATTTTTGGAAGGAGTGCAAACAAACATTTTCTTGACATACATAGGAATTCGATGGGCAAACGATATAGTGACAATATTTTTTTTTGACTTTTTTGCCATACAATATTTTTGGGAATTGAGCAAACGAAAAGGAAAATAGTACTATGGCAAAACACGTTTTTAAATAACTTTGGGTATTGTGGGTTGAATACTAAAAAATCACGATTTTAGTTTCACTGCATAAAACCCTTCAAATGAGAGCTTGACTATTTAGGTGCTTTTGCTTCACGGAAATACAGACGCGTTTGGAATGACGGTAGCCATTTTCATATCATGGCAGCTTGGCTTAAGCCATCCGCGTTTCTTCTAAATTTTCTTCGAATTCAGCACTGCAACATATTCATTAAGTTGCATAATATTGAAGTTCATAAAATTAGCTATCAATTGATCAGTTTTTCTCAATACTTTCACTCGAAAATAAACACACAGTTTTCCACTGTATGTGACCAGCGAAATCAATCCTATATAAGCTTAGACTAAAACATGCAATTTAATTTCAATGTATTCAAAGTTCAGCTCCGTAAGTGTACCTAAACTTCACTGCTTTCAAAAAGGCATGTATCTAACTGTCAATTTAAGTCATAAAAGAAACGTTTCCACCGTAACATATTACTTCCGACCGGTCTACTTTAAACTTTATTTTTTATTATACGTCACTTTTACTTTTTTATCGGGATTGACAACCCTCATATCCCCGGCAACACTAACCCAGACTACTCATAAAAATTTAAATTAATTTTATAAATTTAATTTTTCAGCCAAAATTAGAATTTTTAAAATAAACCGAATGGCCTTTCAATCATTACTTTTTATTTCACTAATTTATGAACAATTTAATTTTCCTTCTTAATTTGCAATTTTCCTTAATTTCCTTAAATTCTACTTCCACTTTTTTACTCATGTTTTCTAACATTTTTATTATTGTAGACATTTCTTTTCTTTTTACTTCTTCTTCTCTCTCCTTCTTTTTCGATCTAGTTTTTTACTATTCCTTCTGCTGTCATTTTATCAGCTTTTTTTATTTATTGTGTTTCCATTTTAATTTACAAAAATTGTATTCCTCGTTTTCATTTATTTCATATTTGTACAAAATCGTAATTATAGAATCGCCCTCTTATCCAATTTTTATCTCCATCTTCTCAATCGTATGTTGCATCTCCTAGTTTCCGTAGAACCTTCTACTGCTTTGCCGACTATATTAAATCTAATATTCTTTTTCATTTTTGGGTTAATATATTCTCATATCTTTTAACTGTTCTTTTTATCTTGTTTACTACCGACCTTCTCATTTTTTCATTTTCATTTATTTTTTCTTGTTCCCACCAACTTCTTTCTGATAATATTTTTTAATTAAATTTATTGGACTTTTCTACAGCTGTGTGTGGAATTCCGTTTATTTTTAATTTGTGTTGATATTTAATTCATTTTTAATTTATTCTCTGCCTCGTTATGCATAAATTTCTCGTCCTGTAAAGCAAAACAATTATTCAAATATTTTCCTTTTCAAAGTTTGTCTTCTACCTTATTATATCTTTTCCTTGACATTATTTATTATTTTGTTGTTTCTTATTGTATTCATATCTGTTATCCATCGTCATGTTCGGAATTATAATTGCTTCGAATTCTTTTCTGGCGCAACCAATTCTGCCTCTTGTCGTATTTAGACGTGGTTTATCTCTCGCTGTTGATTCTCCTTTGAGTTTTGATTAATATCCTAAAAATCTTGGTGTGTAACCATCCCCTATCGCTCAAAATTGGCTCGTCCGTCTCTTGTGCTTTTATTCTTATATCTATTCTCATTGTCAAATCTTCTTTCTTGATTCGATATTTCATTTTCACAGTTTAATTGAATGGATTCATCAGCCTATAATTATTTACATAATTATTCTCATTAAGATATATTCTTTTCCGACTTTCGTGAGCTCTAATTATTCTTCTTTTAGTAAGAAATCCATCATAATACTTTAAACAAATGTGTCGCAACCTCATGGATAATTGCCATGTATTCAGATTCATCAAAATAAATAATTTGTAGAAATCTGTAGTAAAGTCCGTTCAGTCTCATCTGGCGGTTATAGGATTATAGTGTAGGACGTTCGTTTTTTGTGTTCATTGTTATAAATCACGCCCTTAAAATACTTTCCATTCTATGCTATAGAAAAGAGAAACAAAGATAGTTATACACTGTCTCAGAGGTAGTGCGTGCTATTCTTGACAGAGTATTCAAACTTGATTTTTAATAACTAGGTAATAGAGTCCAATTTTGAATGACCGACGAATTGTCTACATCTTACAAATAATCCAGAAGTTCTCAAAATTCTACTCGATTTTTTATTTAAGTATTATTATATCCTTACACAGAGAAAAGTATTTTTTTAATTATAAATGCAAAAAAAAGTTAAGATTTGATATAAATTTTTAATTAAACGTAATACAATAAAATTACTAGATCGTTTTCCAATATTTCAATGCGGTGTGACAGTAATTGCTGTTTTAAAATAGAATATAAATAATAATAAATAAAGAAATTATACATCCTCATCCGAGTCACTTAAATTATCAAAAATGTCTTCGTCTTCACTATCTTCACCGTTGACCGTAAAAATCAGAGGTCGTACTTCATCAATTATTTTTCGCGGTCGAAAGTGTCTTTTATTATACTTTCTGTGTGTTGGATACATCTTCTCCAGGTATCAGCGGTTATTTTATTCAGGGCCTCATTCCAAGTACTTAGAACGTGTTCTTCTCTTCCAGATGTAGCTCCAATACATTTGTCATAATATTCCTTACAAATGCCCCATACCAATTCAATTGGATTGAAGTGGCAATGATACGGGGCAAACGTAGGACTTCGTGACCATAAAACAAAGCTAAATTGTCGATGACGTATTTATTACCATCTTCGGTTGCATTTTTTTAACTATTTCAAGTAATTCGGCTTTCAACATAGAATACTCAAATTCTATATTCTTACTAAGCAACCAATCAATAATCTGGTTTTTATTCCAGGAAGTCGAGGGTTTTTGGTCAGTTTTTCTAGAATGGTAGCTTGCATTATCTAAAATAATGATAGACGGTTTTTCTAGTCGCCACAGTACAGATTCTTCAAACCATTTTTCAAATAACTCAGAATTCATGTTATCGTGGTAATCGTAGGATTTATTTTGTGTGCCAAAAATTAAACTGCTTCCCTCAACAAATCCATTTATATTACCCGCGTGAACAATTACGTAACGTTTACCATTTGATGTCTTGGCTGGTTGTTGTAAACTCTTCGAACTTGCGTCCTGCCAACTACGTTTAGAATTTCCTTTACTAAACACCCATGTTTCATCCAAAAAACAAACTGCTTTGAATTTTTGGAGTTGACATTTTTAAATATTTTCTTAAAAGACGTTCCTCATGGACACAATATGACTTTGTTCACATAAACCGAGTCTATGGTTTGTTTTCTTAAATCGGAAACCCATATGCTTTAGTAAATAAGATAAACTAGTTCTTTTTATTTCACAAACACTTTTCGTCTTGATTAAAGCCAATAGAGAATCTAAGGAAACGTGTTCTTTTTACGTACATTTCGTAAATTAACTCACGAATAGTTTGTTTTTTACTATCTGGTAGATCGATAGAACGGATTTTATTTATCTTCCTTTTACTGGTTCTAAATCAACACATTCATTTCTTAGATTGCACAGTCTTTGTACGGTTCTGAGTGAAATTTGTAACGAGTCCGCTGTTCTTTGCTGAACTGCAAATACAGATAGTAGAGGACCACCGCTTTGTTTTTCTTCAGAAAAATAGTCAAACACGTTTAGCACTAACTCACGGCATTGTTTTGTCAACTTCTTTGGCATCTTGCAAAATTTTGAATTAAATCAACCGCACTTGTATAAGTTACACCAACAACTAACAATTAACAATAAATAATAATAACAAGAATAATCACAGCAAGCGATACTTAATTACTAGAATGACATTTTTATAATTACACCTATTAATGTTATGGAATTTCAAAATAAAGAGTACTTTCACTATATAATTAAAACTATTAATGTCACGTGACAACAAATATCTCAGTAATTACTCCTTAGAAATAAGAAAGTCTATGTAGGTGATGTACCCTTTTGGCTGGATGGATTAGGCCCAAAAATTAATCAGATCTGGGCATTTATAAATAACATCTACATGCCAAGTTTTATGAAAATCGAACTTGTGGTTTAGCCGGAATCTTGTTTACATACGTGCGGACGCCCGGTCGGCATAAAAACAAAATTTTTTTGCTTCTGTGTAACATACTAACTCTACTTCGTCGGAAAAAGTGAAAAAAAAGAGGGGTTAAAATTTTCGGTTTAGAAATCGTCGCATAACTTCCCATCGTATACTATGATGTGGAGTAAAAAATCGAGTAGAATTTTGAGAACTTCTGGATTATTTGTAAGATGTAGACAATTCGGCGGTCATTCAAAATTGGACTCTATTACCTAGTTATTAAAAATCAAGTTTGAATACACTGTCAAGAATAGCACGCACTACGTCTGAGACAGTGTATAACTATCTTTGTTTCTCTTTTCTATAGCATAGAATGGAAAGTATTTTAAAGGCGTGATTTATAACAATGAACAAAAAAACGAACGTGCTCCACTTTAATCCTATAACCGCCAGATAAGACTGAACGGACTATATGTAAGATCAATCAAGATAAAATGATGAAAAGTCACAGCCGACACCTTACAACCTACGCATTTCTACAAATTATTTATTTTGATAGTACCTTAAGTATTTTTGAAAGTGGCTGATTTACATCTGCTCCGTCAATGGTGTCTCGAAAATGCTGCCATACAATTTTGACTCTTCTTCATTCCTGAAATGAAATATTTCTTGCATCTATATTATCACTGAATTATTGCTATTTCCATTTGTTCTCTTCAAAATTTTTGTCATATTCCGTTCTAACTTTATTTCTGTATCCTTTTTTTTTTAATTTCTTTGAGTTTCCATTTAATTATTCCTATTTCTTCTTTGCAATTTCTACTTTACGTTCGTGTTTTCTTTACTTAAAAATCAATTTCTTTAGCATTTTGATAGCTTGAACCTTAGGTTTAAAAAAAGGTATTCTTGTTTGTTGTCCATAAAATGTAATGTTTCCTTGAAAAAAACAATAAACGAGTACAGCAGACTACGTGCCCGCGAGTATATTAGATTGCAAGGAGACCATGTTAAACCCTGTTATGAAGTGTTTTAATAATGTCTTAACGTACCCCCTAGAGCACCACTGCGTTTTTAATTTTTTGTTATTAAGAAATTGTTGATTGTTGATTACTCGGAAATGGTACATTGTGTTGACAATAAACAAAATTTTTGTTTGTTTTAATAAAAATACTTTTTTTTAACCTAAGGTTCAAACTACAATAATTTATAATTTTGAAACCTTTATCACAGAAGATGTTAAAAATAGTAGCTTTAAGCTGGGGTTAAAAATAACGGTCTCAAAAATACCTGTGAGGGCTTTATCGAGGCTAAACGTAAATTAAGAGTCTTCAATACCAGTCAAAGAATATCAGTTGCATCCGCGAGTAGGAATGCAAAGGTGCCTTTCAAATTTGTTATCGTGAGTATAATCAAAAGAAGGGGTAGTTTGTAAATGGAACGTAGAAGGCGGCACTTTACCGGCAGCGAATTGTAAGGAATTTTGTTGTTGCAGCATGTGTTCTCGTACCTGCTTTTGACTAATGAAGTACAGAAAACCACAAACAAAAAATATTTTTGCACAAGCAAAGGGTTACAACACTTGTTTATAGGAACGGATTTTATATTTATGCTTTAATATAGACTAGATAAAAATCCAAAAATGAACTTAAAATGGCATTTTTACATGTATTATATTGTAACTTCTTTAAACTTAAATTTATTTTTGTTGTTATATAAAACTGCAATAAAGTTTTGTCTTTGTAAGTATTGAAGACTCTTAAACGAACGATGGGTATTTCTCCTAATAGTATTATCAATGGGATTATTAAATTTTAGTTATTTCTTCTTATAGAGACAAGGAAATAAAACTCTTTCGTTGTTTTATCTAAATTTAGTAAATTAAACTTTTGTCTATTTATACTGTGTGTCTTATATAATTTATTAATTTTTAATTATTTTTAATCTTTGTGACATCATCAAATGTTGATGATCATTTTAAATTTTGTGACCCACACAGTTTTTTAATTTACGTTTAGCCTCAACAAAGCCCTCACGGGTTTGGGCGAAACGTCGGCCTTACATGTAATTTTGAGATCATTATTTTCAACTTCACCTCCACCTAGAAGGATAACAACTTTAAATTAAGGTAATTATGATTCAAGGACATTATTTTACATGTTCTTTTCTAGTGTTCATTTTATTAAATTTTTGTAAAATTCCATCAAATACTTCAAAAGTTATTCACAAAAAATTATTTCCAGCGTCCTTCAGGTGCACATTTTTTAAAGAAACTCGTGATCTTATTTTTTCATATTCTCTTTGAATCTTAGAGATTTCCCACATTCTCCCTGTATAAATACTAAGGATGATAAGGGTTTGCATGTTTAGGTTTCAGTGGTTTTCCTAAACCTTAAAGCAAATGATTTGTCAAAACGAACCAAACCACAATTGCACACGGTTTTGTCACACCACTATACAGGTTCATACCGATCTTTTGGGGCACCATACATAACACTTACATCACAATACAATAATAAAAATGCACCACACAAATAAATAAATAAATCAGTGCTTTTGCAATAAATAAAATAAACTATCTGATGATTTGCGTATTATAGAAAATTATTTCAAAAAATGGTGATTATGCCCCAATCTTAAAAAGACAGAGATTTCTTGTTTTCATTTAAGTAATAGAGAAAAAATAGAAAACTTAATGTTATCTGTAATAATACAAAGTTAAACCATAATTTTAACCTAGTTTATCTGGGAGTAACTTTAGATACGTTTTTAATTTTCCAAGATCATTTAGAAAAAGTCAAACAAAAAATGAAAACAAGAACTAATGCCATTCAAAAATTAGCTGGAACAACTTGGGGAGCATTAGTTTATTCTACAGCAGAATATTGTGCTCCTGTCTGGTTAAATAGTTATCATACAAAAAAATAGATGCCCAGTTGAATTGCACTATGCGTATAATTCGTGGAACCATTAAATCTACTCGTCTCGACTGGCTTCCTGTTCTTTGTAATATTACTCCATCGAACATTTGACAAAAAACTGCGTCAAAACAAGAGTGGAATAAATGCCAATTTAACAAAAACTTACCAATTTGAAATGACATTGACAACCCTCCTGCTAAAAGACTTAAATCTCGAAATCCTATATGGTTGCAAGACTACTTAAGTACGGCTTTTTCTGAAGTTTAAGAGTGGAAAAAATTATGGTTTGGAGTTGATGTTTTCAATAAACATCTCATTGATGATTCAACAATAGAGTCTCGGGCTTTGATCAAATTGTAAATCGCATAAGAACATGCCATTCAAAATGCAACTCTATGGTGTTTAAATAGGGTGCAATTTCTAATCCAAATTATGACTGTGGAAACAAACCGGAGACCGTTACACATTATTGTAGAGGATTGTCAATGAATGAAGTTTAAAGAAGAGTTTCCAAACATTCATAATTTAACGGATGAAGCTATATTATGGCTTACGAATCTGAAGGGCATCTGAAGTTCAAGCAATATTTTGTATTCTTCTCTTGATTATCTGTTTTTTCATTATTTTGTTTTGCTATTTCTTTAAACTACTATTTTTTGGTCATTGTCGTGACTAGCGCTTGGACCGGTCCATTATATGTCGTCATGCAGTGGCTGAGCTGTTATATTTTATGTTTTTATTTACCTATTATAATGTTTTCACACTTAATTAATATTATTACATATGAATACTAAGGTAGGTAGGATTAGCATGTTTAGGTTTTAGTAGTTTTCTTAAACCTTGAAGCAAATGCTTTGCTAAGACAAACCAATCCACTATTGTACACGATTTCGTCAACACACTATACAGGTTTATACTGATCTTCTGGGGTACCATACATAACACTTACATCACAGTACAATATTTAAAATGTACCATACGAATAAATAAATAAATAAAGTGCCTTTGCCCACTTCGGCATTGCTTCCTTGCTTTTCGATCTTGTAATCATACCTCCTTTGTTTTAAGCTTGGGTTACTATCTTGAACTTCATTTTAGTCAAGATCGGTCTTTGTGGTTGAGCGAAAAAATTGCTATGTTATCAAATAATAAACTTTTTTAACTACTTAATTTTAATTAAACTTTATTTTTTACTAGCTGACCCGACAGACGTTGTCCTGTCTTAACGATGATTATTTAATTCGAATTGGTATAATTAATAAAAAAAAGTGTGTTTATTATTCTAATGCTTTATGATATACAATATTCTTAGTTTTTTTTCTTGCGCGTATATAAACAGTTTTGTTGGCATTCCGACACGGGAACAGGCGACATATAACTGGCCATGTGAAAAACATAGATTTTCAAGATTGATGCCACAAACACTTAGCGACTGCCCTTGAGATTTATTTATCGACATTGCGAATGCTAGCCGCACTGGAAATTGCAACCGTTTAAAGTCGAATTGCATGTCGTTCGGAATCAAAGTAATCCGTGGAATCACAACGTCTTCGCTTTTGTACTTCCCTTTCAAAATTGTGGCTTCGATGACGTTGCTCATTAATTTCTTCACCGCGAGTCGGGTGCCATTACAAAGACGTGGCTGGTTTTATTCCGCAACATAATGATTACTGATCCGATTTTTAATTGCAGATTATAAAGTGGTAATCCAGGCAAATCCAGCGAATTTAAAAACTCAGTTGGATAGTTGACAACATCATCTTGGTTAGTAACGGAATCAATCCATTTGTATGTCATTAATTCGCCAACTATTTTGTTTTGAATCTGAAAATTTATTTCGTTGACATCAACGTTTTTTGCAGCCAACCATACATGATCCTTGTGATTTTAAGCAATGTTTGGGAAAACCTTCTCCATGAGTTCGGTCTTAGTTTCAGTAAAGTGACAAAAATTGGTAAGAAATATGATGTATCCAGACGATGAGTCAACAGGTATTTTGCCATTATCAATATCGAGCAATTGTTTGGAAAAAACTTCTTACACAACGCTGAATCGCCCATAAAATAAATTTGCAAGAATTTGTAGTCACTATTTGTTGTTGTTGCACCAAATGAAGTCATTTGAAAACAATTATTGTATTGCTGAATATAAGTCAAAAAATGTTTAAAATCTGGCTCATTTCCGGAAACCAATGAATGTAATGGTTCTGATGGCGGTACGAATGGCGTCAATTTGACTTGACCTCTCGCGCAACACAATACACGAGCTTCATTTTTAAACTTAAATGCCTTGCAATATTGGCATACAGAGTTCATTACTCCAATAGCAACGATTTGTTGTGAACTGTACTCGATTTCTACGTTACAATTGAATGCAGCTTAACGCAACATTTCAATGTTGTTGATTTCTATTCCATCGATTCCGTTCAACTTCATTCCGCGCTTTGCGTTGCTCGTCAGTTTGACTTGCTCTTCTATATCTTTGACTCGCAGCATTGCAAGTTCTACGACTTAAGTTTGTACGTCTAATTGCTGGCATTTTCAAAACTCCATATTAAATTGAACTCTTAATATTAGGCGTAATGGCTCTGAACTAACCGTGATGTACACTAAGAAATTCAGTTTTCTTACATCTTTTTTGTGGGAAATAATAAATTAATTATTTTACATGTATTTTCTATCAATAAAATAACTTCGATCGAAGCAATTGTTTTAAACGATATTCAGTTTTTTTACATCGTCTTTGATGATATTTGCAGCACGGTTATTAAGTTTTCTTAAATTTTCTAATTTTTCGCGCAATTTTTTAAATTTTTTCTGTCATAAGAACCTTCTCCTGACAATAACAAACACAACAAAAAAGAATAGTAAAATCGGTCCAGCCGTTCACGCGTGATGGCGTGACCAAGAGATATAGTGATTCATTTATATATATATATATATAGATTACAATTTTTTTATCTTGATTGACAATCCGGAGATACGGGCAATACTCACCCACAATTGGTTTGTGCACTCACCCAGACACTCATACAAATTCAAATTGAAATAACTAACCCGCAATTTGGACATACGCAATATATAAATAAAAATATCAAAAATATTTTAAAAAACAGATCTCATTACTTTTGATAATTTCATATCGGCCCCTTCTTTGTGGAGGTAGGGTGAATAGGTTTAAATTACCGGTGTTTTGAGGACTATCAACATTTTTATTAAGATAAGTATAAAAAAAATCTTTGACGTTCAACTCGTAGAGGGCGAAATGTCGCTAATTTCAGCATATTAAGTTACTTTTGTTCACCCTATCTCTACAAAGAAGGCACCTATAGGACCACATTAAATTACAAAAAAAATTCGGGAAACATTACCTGAACTCATTACTTTCATTGCTCAGCATAAATAAAATTGTGTTTGCATAATGAATGCCATTCCTATGATGAAATAAAAAAACTTCTTTTATTTAATTACGTAAAATTAATTAGTTAGATCATCAGTCCATCTAATCACTTTGAGTACCTATTGAAAAACTCCCTTGAGTGTGTGACTTTCTCTTATTATCTCCAATTACTGACCAATATCACAAATTGCAAACCGTTTGATTTTGTTTAAAAAGTAATGTTGTTATTTGACTTCAACAAAACTATGTAAGGTCAATAAAATAATCAGAATCTTTTTTTTGAATGCGACAAAGTGTCGCAATAACTAACCACTATAAAGAAATCCGTTAAAAGAATCCGAAAACAAAAAACCAAAACATCCATCATTAAATTTCTAACATTGATTTATAATTCTTACTTCGATTTTAATAGAGCGATAAAATTATATGTAAAAAGTGCAAATATGTAACAAGATTTATAAAGGCTCGATGCAATTTAATGCATATTGCTGTAAGGGTTTTCACATGCAAACAAATTGTATTAAATGATCGTTCATAAATTTTGACTTTACTCTTTTATTACAAATTAACGTGTATTTACATGTAATAATTACAGGGTTCTTTAAACTGCTATATATAATTACATACTTAAAGTCTATAGGTTTTAGTAGTACTCCTTTAAATATTAACTTCCATTCAATTATATGGTTTCGTACAGATATGGAAACTTAAACTTGTAGTTATCACCTTATTTGCCTACCAATCAAAAAATTAGTGGTTTTCAGCAAAAAAATACAAACCTGACCTATGTAAAGGTAAAAATATAGTAAATGTTTTACATATAAATAATAATTCAACAATAGGTTAATATTTATACCAGTATTATTATTTAATTACAAGCATAAATTATGTCTAACTTTTTTCAAGATATGATAACTTTTATGTTGTGTTTTATATTATATTTAGCGTGACATTTATTTGTTATTTATTATTAATAATTTTTATTGTGAGCATTGGCTTGCAGAAAAAAATATTAATGATGTACTGCGAGAGGATTCTTTTTGTGTAGGTTGTTGTGGAAAGGGCTCTACAGTATATTCTTATTTTGCATCAAGCGTAATTCATTTGAAAAGTGTTATGTTCGATTAACATGCTATCTTACACCAAAGTTCACACTTCAGCCCTTATAATTTATATGTCACATTTATGTAGGTATTAGTTATACTGTTACGACAAAAGTATGTGGGAGTGACATTCCCATGCAACAGTTAATGATTTGTAAGTTTAATTTAAATATATAACTATACTCAGTATACTATTGGCGCGGAGTAATAAACCTGTCAGAATTATCGAATCTCCCGTATTGCAGTGGCGTAGGTACCTGATACGTTTGGAAAATCATATTTTTAGTGGGTAAATATATTATAATAGTAAAATCTACCTTGATATGAATTATTATGTGGTTTCTTTTATTGTTTCATTTCTTACTTTGTGGGATCTATTTTTCATAGTAAATAATTTAATTCAGCAATATTCCACCGTTTAATAAGATATAAATAGATACAAAACTTTTGTAAAACACAGTATTTGAATATAAAATTAAACTCTAAAATCGATAAATGACAAATGTGTTGTTTCTCAATTTGTCTATTTTAAATTTTAATTTTATATAGGTACGTATACTGAGTTTGTTTCTTATTATTACAATTAAGAATCGATATAGCTAAATAAAGTAATTTTAAAACAATTATTCTTTAGCGTCAAAATATGTGTTGGATTATCTATCATCAGGTAAAGTGGGGTCGTTAGCGCAGTCATTACGGCAGACGGGTTGTAATTTCTGCGAAAGATTACAGATAATTAGTTGTTTGACCAAAGGACTTCGTATACTTTCTAAATGAAAAATATGTTTAGTTTGTTATTAGCAATGAATCGGCTTGTTTGTTTGTTTGTGTGTTAGTGCAAATAATTTTGAAATGGAAAACTTTTCACTAGCAAAACGTGTTAAAAGTGGTGCGTTATCTGCTAATGAAAAATTATAATTTTAAATGTGCATGACGCTGTTCGATGTCAACACCCTGCAAAAAGTGTCGATGATATTGTAGGATTATTTTCTGCAATGACGAGAATATCAAAGTCCACCATTTATAAACTAGTGAGGAAAAGAAAAAAATTGGGACAAGTGCTTCACCCACTTCCATCTCCTGGTCGGCGCCCGATGGAATTAGATGATGCAAGGAGGAATTTTGTCTGTAGAAAGGTTCACTCGTTCTACTTACGGAAAGAAATTCCTACAATCGATAAGATTTTACTAGCAGTAAATAAAGATGAAAATCTACCCCAAATGAGTCGTAGAACACTGTGGAAACTTTTTCGCAAGTTGAAGTTTACTTGGGAGAAGATAAATAGAAGATCCGTTTTAATTGAAAAACAAAAGATTATTACATGGAGGAGAAATTATCTTCGGGAAATAAGAAAATATAGGTGTGAAGGCAGGCGTATATTCTATTTGGATAAAACCTGAATCAATGCAGGACATACCGTAAAAAAAACATGGCATGATAATACCGTTACGAGTGCTCGACAAGGATTTATAGAAGGGCTATCGACAGGATTTTGACCGCCTTCTGGAAAAGGAACACGGTTAATTATTACTCATATTGGCAATGAAGATGGCTTTGTAGATGGTGGTTTGTTAGAATTCGAATCAAAGAAAACTGGCGACTACCACGAAGACATGAATGCTAATGTGTTTGAAGAATATTTTGAGCAGATGCTAGATTTGATACCCAAGGATCTATAATAGTTATGGACAACGCCAGCTACCACTCACGAAGATACAAAAATTTACCTACCAGCGCTTGGAGGAAAGCAGAAATTATAGATTGGTTATCTGTTAAGAATATAACTTTTGAGGATGACATGGTGAAAAGAAAATGATTGGATATTGTTAAAGTTCATAACAATAAGTATATACGTCATGTTATTGACGAAATGGCAAAGAATCGGGGCATTGAAGTACTGCGTTTACCACCTTACCATTGTGAGCTGAATCCTATAGAGTTGGTTTGGGCTCAAGTAAAAGTGACGTCGCTCGTAACAATACCACTTTTAAACTCGACGACGTGAAAAAACTTCTGGAAAATGCATTAAACAAAGTAACACCTGAAAGATGAAAGAACTGTGTATCTCATGTCGTTAAGGAAGAAGACAAATGTTGGCAACTGGATAATTTAGTAGAGATAACATTGGAGCCAATTATTATATCAGTAAACACACAAGACAGCGATTCTGATTCCGAAATGGAAATTTCAGACGAGGAAGAAAGTTAAATGACCAAGCGTAATGTGCCTGAAACAGTGTTCTACTCTCTAAACACCATTTATTGTAACCATGAGTGAGTATTGTCAGTTATTTTTAAATATACATATTTTACCTACTAATGTCTTGTTATTTAAATGAACATTTTTATGCCTGTTACTTTTATCTATTCATTTTGATAAGTTTCCATGACAACCACATAATTTTATAATTGAGCCAAATTTACTTTTGATGCCTAAAAATCGGTCCCCGCCAATTAATTGTAATTGTAATAAATGTACTGACGATATCTGCATTACTATTTTATTTTATATTTATGTCATATATTATTTATATGTTATTTATTTTATTTGTATAGTAGATCACATTACAAATTTTATTTCTTACGTATTATATACCATTATTTTTGTATCTTGGTATAATACCCACATCTACGGCTATGATTCTCGTTTCGTCAGTACCTGGGCTGATGGCAACGTGTTTACACAGATTAAACTATTGTTCTCAGACCCTAGATGGGTCGATATGCTGCAAGAGCGGCACAATGATCGTATTTTGGTTAGAATTTATTGGTTTTTACTTAGTCGTAGAAGTACCGCTTTCACAAGAAAATAAAGAATTATTTCAAGCAATTATGATTTATTACTCGCGCCAATAGTATACAGACTTTAGTGCAGTGTAAAGTATAAATTATAATCTTGTTATACATATTATTTAACTTTAATGAAAAATAGTAGACCTATTTAAATTATTGATTTAAGGAAAATAGGTAGGAAGGAAAAGTTTAATTTACAACAATTAATTTAATTTTCTTTAGAAGGATATAAATGCATAGCATCCACCATATCGGTATGGTATGGATTTCCTTTCATAACTAAATGTCATTATTTTTGGACTACATGGTAAATACGTTTGTGCATCTACATTGCTGTATAAAGGTATTCGATCCACGTAATGTCTGTTAAATACGCTGAACGAAAATATTCAATAGAAAAAACATTTCTCTTAATTGACCGAATTCTGAAATTTTGGTATTTTGAATGAACTTAGCTTAAACATCAATAAACGCAATGTGATGTACATTTATTTATTTAATCATATGGTACATTTTAAATATTGTATTGTGATGTAAGTGTTATGTATGGTGCCCCAGAAGATCAGTATAAACATGTACAGTGCGGTGACGAAAACGTGTGAAATTGTGGATTGGTTCGTCTTGGCAAAGCATTTACTTCAAGGTTTAGGAAAACCACTAAAACCTAAACATAAGTAGAAAGAAATCAGAAAGGTTGTTTAAATATTTTATTGGGCGCTCTGAACTAAAATCAGTAGAACAGATCTATGATCTTGGTGTTATTATGAATAATAAGTTTAACTTTAATAATCACATTGATGATGTAATAACTTTGTGTTATAAAATGATGGGATTAAATAAAATATCAACAAAGTTTTTTAAAGATTCAAAAGGGATTCCTATTCTTTATTTTTCATTTGTTAGAAGTAAAATTGAGTATTGTTCAATAATTTGAAACCCATTAAATAAAAAATTGTGCAAAACAATTTTCTGCGTTATTTTTATTATGAAAAGAAAGTTTGTCCTAGGAATTTTCTCACACAGTGTTTGAGAGAATTGGCTGGAGTAAGTACGTTGGAGGATAGGAGAAATCAATGTTTGTCAACAACTTTATATAAAATCTGTAAAGGAGTCATTGATAGCCTTGATTTGTTGAGTTGCATCAACTTTCAGGTGCCCCGATCTGGTAGTGTCAGAAGATTTAATTTGTTCTACCTATCCAACCCAAATGTGCTTGTTTCACCAATCTCTCGGGCCTGTAAAATATTGAATCAAACTGCTAGCCGGGATATGTTCGGCATTACTTTAAAAAAATTTAATTCCACTTAGTAGTTGTGTGGAATTTCTATTTTTAAAATGTTTTCTATTTTGTATAACATTAAAGTAATATTATAGGTATTAATATTTTATTAATGTGTGATAATTTGTATTTACTTATATATATTTTGTTTTCACATTTTGTTTTTTATTTTTTACCTTTTGAATTGAAATTGTACTTTTTTTTCAATAATTTCAAATAAATGGCGTTATTTGAGAGATTACTATATCAAATACTTGAACCAAAAAAAAATAGTGATTCTGCATCAAAAAAGAAAAAATACATTTACGCAGATGTCCTGAATTTTTTACAAAATTTTTTGAAAAAAAGAAAGAGCAACATCAGAAAATGTTGAAGAAGAGTATGGTATTGACAAAGATGCTTTAAACAGCGAAACCAATGACAGTAACGTAGAAGATATTGGTGAACAAGAAAATACAACCCCGGATAATGAAAATCGGCCTTTAAGAAGAAAAACTTTAAAACAAAACAAACAAACTCTGACGCCGTTTTAGAGCGAATTGTTAAAAAAAATTAGAAAGAACAGGAAATGATGAAGAAGATATAGACAAATTATATTTAATGTCTCTGTTAAATGATTACAAGAAACTTGATGAAGACGAAAATTTAGAATCTAAGTTTTTGAATTTTTAAAATTTTTTCAAGATAGGAAAGAAAAACAAAATCTTATCAAAAGTAACTTCTCACAGAATTCCCCTAATTTTCCTTTGACTTCATCATTTGAAGTGTTCTCTCAACCACAGCAGTACGAAACATTTTGCACCGTCTCCATATTCTTCACAAGCTCCATCCTTCATATATTCTACCGAATCTTCTCGTGAGTCGAGGAACTACTTAAATGATTAATTTATTTTGTAATTAATCGCAATGTACAGATTGTTTTATTTACTTTTTCTGGAAAATTGATATAAAATTAATTTTTATTTTTACGCGAATTTTTATAGTATATGTATCATATTGTTAAATTTTTTTTTATTAAGAATATGATTTTTTGTTTATAGTAATATATGTTTAGTTTATTGATTCCGCATATATTTTATGAATTACCAGAGTGTATCGTTAACCTTTCCTCTGCAGATATTACATTTCTAAAACTTGTATCTGTGGCGATAGGGTAACAAGAAGTTCGTCAAAATCTTATTGACATTCTATAATACCCAACAAACTTATCTCCGTGCTTTTTGATTTTTTGGTAAAATGTAGTAAATCGTTTGCTTGATTCACGTTCAGCATCGTATGGGTGTATTCAATACGTACGTTCTGTTGGCGTATGAAGTAGTCCTTCCGCTTCCGTAACAGCTACAATTTTTACTTTCGACGATATGTTGTTAAAGTGTGTGTGATTTCACCTGTGTGCAAACGCACATTAAAGTATATGTATTCGGAATTACAAAAAAACGCACCCGGAATTCTGCATTTGCAAAAACGCTTTGATGTGAAAGCCAAGCTAGTGGAGAAAAACCCATTCGGAATTCCGTTCGCGAAAAGACGCACCAGTGTGTTACCAGTCTAACTAAAACTGCGTTAAAAATATAGTGAGATTTTTTACAACTGAACATAAGACGTAACTACGTTGACAACATCTGTTTTATTGTAGTGAATTGTGTGCCATTTACGTGAATAAAGTTAAAATTGTAAGTATTTATTTGTGTATACGTTATATGTACCAATAGAACAAATTGCGTCAAAAAATGTATGGTAGTTTGCAACGACACTTGTCATTGTCATTGCACCACTTGGAAAGATCTCCGTTAGTGTCGTTTTTACAAGTAGAAACTAACAGTACTCCAAGTGGTGGTTAAAAATTTGACAATTTCATAAGTGAAAAGTGTAATTGTAAAGCTTTCATAAACAATTTACAAAATTGGTTTGTATTATCATGGATTTTGCCATTTTTTTACTTAAAGAAGATAACGATCTGGATGTCCTAGAATTTCTAGAATACTGTATTCCTCGGCAAATCTACGAAAGAAACCATTTCTTCAATACTTTAGACGAAGTATCGGTCGTCGTTTTCGCGTCACTATAGATTGTGTTTCAAACTTGTTGGTAGAAATAGTAAATAAACTTGAATATCCATTTGATATGTAAGTAACATTATACATATCACTTTCTTTTGGGTCATAAAGTTTCGAATTAATATTTCAGCAATAATTGCGTTTTTCCATGAACTAGTTACTGACATGCATGAGACTCTTCTCAACAGGAGTGGACCTTCAACAAGTTGCTGACTTCATGACAATACATCTTTCTACTTCATGGAGAATTGTCTCCACAGCAATTGCCAGGCTATGCGAACAATATGTGACATTTCCTAATGGATTGGGGGCAATTCGAGAAACCCAGCAAGACTTTTTTAACATTGCTGCATTTCCCAGAGTACTAAGAGCAGTTGATGTAAAAATACAGTCTCCTGGTAATAATTTTTTGGTTGGTTAATTCATAATTTTATTTGCTGCATTACAGGAGGAAACGATGCAGGAGTGTCCCGCAACGAAATAGTTATTCTTGTATTAAGAGTGCAAAACAAAGGTTTTTTGAGTTTGAGAATGTTGGGTTTCTGTTGAAACCGAAGGTCGAGACAAAAAACACATTCAAAAACTTAAAAGCCGCTTTGCGCTCGTAATGCAATGAAGGTTTTTTCTACAATTGAGGCGTTGATTTCAAATCAAATCAAATTTATTTCTCCTTTTAAGTAATACATACATGTTCTTATAGTAATAATAATTAATTAAGAGGAGGGCCACTAATAAATATATCTTATTAGGGGCTTACATAATTTTTGTTTTTAATAATTTAATTTGAGAATTAATAATGTTTCATTATGTTTAACTAATTTGTATCTGCTGTCTGCTGCAGTGTTTACTTAACTTTCGGTTTTACATTTTTTTATGTTTGGTATTTACTTTAACGAATAACAGTTAAAAAGAAGTTATATATTTTTGTCGAATATACAAGAAACTTTTCCAAAAATTATACTATTAATTTTTGATAATTTAATTTTATTATTACATGAATTTCTTGTAAATTTGTTGTATCTGTCAATTTTAAAACTTTCTGACCTTTCAAAGAATTCTTTTAAGACTTTATAAATATATAAATTTTTTAGATTTAATATACCTAATTGCTTGAATAGCATATGAGATGGGATTGTTTTATTAAATGTTATCATACGCACAGCGGATTTTTGAATTGCTTGAGAACTGTATCAAATGATACTTGTTTGTTGAAAAACCCTTACACAGTCTGGTTCACAGTGCTTTGAATTATAAACAATTCAGCAAAAACAGCATTAGTCCCCATCCGTTCAGTTAAAACAGCACATATCCAGAACAAGTAATGTTTTTGTTGAAAATCAAAACCTAACCTAAAATTACGCTAGACGTTATTATTTTGTACAACCGGTGTAGAACAAGGTTACAATGGACGTGTTAACAATAATAATCAAACCAACTGGAACACATCAATCATAAAAATCACACTGTAGCAGCTCGTGCAACAGGTGCTGATTGTAGGAATGTCCTTTACTTTTAAATGTAAAAGTGGAAACAGTTGAAGGTTAACTTCCCTTTTTAGATGCATAATGTTATAAGAAAGTCAATATAGAAATTAGACAAATCATCTTGCAACATTTTAATAGTATGGATTCAAAATATGAGCAAGATTCTCTTAGCAGGATTGATCACTTTGAAGCACATTTCCAGGAGCAGAGCAAGACATAATATCACGGCAGAAAAGCAAAAACCTCATGCAGTGTCTTATTTATTTAAGATTAGACATGAGGAAAACGAAATCATGGTTTGCAAAACTGCATTCATCAATCTGCATGGTATAACAGCAGCTATATTAAGAAGAATCTAGAATAGTTTGCTCACTACTAGTGCATCACCAAAGGATTTAAGAGGCCATCATAAAAATCAACCGACTAAATGTCTCCTGAAATACTTTGTTACGAGCTTTCGTAGTAACAGAAACAAACAAGATGTTAAATTGGAAGTGATTATGTTTTTAATTGGTGAAAACATATACAAATAATAAGCAGGTCAAAATTCATACATCTGCATATAAAGCACTGCTTTGACTAATTAAGTAGCAGCCGATCACTTAAAGGCTACTGTCGAATTAAAATTAACGAAGATAGTAGTTAGATCTATCACGATCAACTATTGTCTAATTTCTGAAACGTTCCTATTTTACTAACTTTACACACAATAAGAATATTCAATTTTCTTACACTAAAACGTATATGTTGGGTTCTTATTTTACAGGCAACGATTGTTATTTATAATCTTTGCTAGCTCAAACCTTTAAGGATGTAGAGGGGAGTAGGTCAATGGTGCCACCTCCGATGTTAACCCGATTAATAAGCGCCACGCGCTTTGATTTCACAAACAAAACCTACCGACGATTATACAGTGTGTAAAAGCCAAATGGAATAAATTCATTATTTCTCTTACTGTACATATTTTTGAAAAAACCCGAAACACGTCAAACTTAAATCATAAAATGACATTCTATCACGTGAAATTTTCATCCCTACCATCAACCCCTTCGAATGACAGGTGCAACCCCTAATTTTTTTAATGGGAAGTATAGGCTTGTGATACATTGTTTGAAAGGTCTCTTCTTTCCCTGTACAAAAGTGTTATCTGTTTTCATTTTATTGCAGGAATTAAAAAAAATTATGATTTAGAATGGCCAGCACGATCTCCTGATCTTACCCCATTAGATTTCTTTTATGGGGATATGTGAAGAATGTTGTTTACCAAACTAAACCGCTTGATCTAGATGACTTAAGACAACGAATAACGCTCGCGATTTCGTCGGTCACGCCCTGATATGCTAAGCAAGGTGAGAAGACATTTTATTTAAGATTAGGATGCTGCCAAGAAGTTCGCGGGGAGCATTTTAAACATCTACTTTATTGACTTTTATTTTTATTTTCTTTGTTTAATTACATTCTCGTTTATTGTTGTATTATAGCAAATTTCGGTATAATCATAATTTTTTTAATTCCTGCAATAAAATGAAAACAGATAACACTTTTGTACAGGGAAAGAAGAGACCTTTCAAACGATGTATCACAAGCCTATACTTCCCATTAAAAAAATTAGGGGTTGCACCTGTCATTCGAAGGGGTTGATGGTAGGGATGACAATTTCACGTGATAGAATGTCATTTTATGATTTAAGTTTGACGTGTTTCGGGAAGGTGACCAATTGATTTTCGAGACAGGCCCCGTAACAGGAGGTACGAGATGGTGTAACTGCACACGTTCAATAGGTGTTTACTTTAATTTTGCTTATGTTCCATAAATTTGTCACGACGTTACAATTTCACTGCATCTCTTAGATGTTCACCATAAATTGCTTATTCATCCCTCAGATTTTAGAATTATCGACTCCAAACCAACCAAACAAAGTTGTACCCACAGGAACTAACTAGGAACCAAAAGTCGAAGACGAAAAGGTATAAGGACAAAATAAAAAAAGCTGTAAAATGATAATCCCTAATTAGGAAAACCATGTGTCATTTGCATTATAAAACTAACCTGTAGAGAATTCACTACCAACGAAAATATTTGTAATCGCCAAGCATCCACAATGTTTGTGTATAATTCACGACACCTAAAACATTTTTACTTAATGGATGACCTTAATTAATTTGAATACGAACCGAAAATGTGGATTCACTACAGCTTTTGAGATGGAGGATGATTTCCTTCAAACACGAACGGAAATGACAGAAAAGCGTTTAAACATAGGGGGCGACTCAGGAATTTTTGCCCATTTGCATACAAAATTTCTATTATTACACAAACGAATTATTCCAACGGCAAATTAAACCTAAGTCGTTTTTGAAACGTAACATAATTTCCCCCCTACTAACACTAAGACCTGTATAGGGATTACCAAAGAAAACTGAAAACCACAACATTAAGAAACCCAACCCTACGACATGAAAACCCAACCCGAAGAAGAATCAACAGTAGATTTGGCTTAACGAATAAAACCCCAACACTAATGAGTGGTTACCAACAGTCTCAAAAGCGTATGGATTCATCCCAAACAAAACAATCCGCTAAAAGACCAAACCAATAGACAAATCCCATCAAACAAAAAGGTATTCGTGAGCAAGTCGACAAAGTCGTAATACTATCAAAATATAGAATCTCACGCAAAACCCAGCACTATCAAAGAGTAGAGTTTACACCACTAAACCAAAAAGGGAAAGGGTAGAAAAAGGTAGGAAATTTTGGTAAGCACCAATGACACCAATTGCCCTGAAAACCGCTAAAACCCCAACCCCAAATACAAAAAACCTCCCCTGACTGAACCCCAAAAGGAACCCCCTAAAGGATGGGTAAAAGTGGAAAATAGGAAATTAAGGATGTAGGATAAAACCCAAAACAAGAGGCTAGGACAACCCTGGGAAGATTATCGCGGTCAGGAGTTTCATAGTCGGCGTGAGTGTCGAGTGAGTGGCACTGAGTCTAACACTACTTCCAAGACCCTCGCGACTAGATAGAAGCGCGCCGGCGGGTCCCCCAGCAAAATTCCACACACACGCCACTCACGACGTCCACTACTAATGCTTTCCAGAATAAACTCCCCCCACCCAGGAAAGGATTTAGTCTTGGGCCGGACTTTCAACCACAAGACTAACGGGACTTCCCTGCAGTTATAGAGTGCGTCTCTGAGAACCCTAAGGAACCCCCATCCCCATAGGTGTATATTAGAAAGAAAGAAATGAAGTATCCCCAAAATTTTGCCCAGGAAATTGCCAAAAAAATTAAAGGACTAGGACAGCTAGCCTGGCTTTGCCCACGGCTCCGGATCTATAAAGGAGAGTTTAAGGATAATCGGTTCACCTTTAACCCGGGCTTGAACGCAAAAAATACCCTACGGTCTCCCAAGAGGTTTGTCCTAGGCTAGGCCAAGCCTTTCCGGAAATAAAAGCCCGACATCCCTCCACAACCATACCCCTGAGCCCCCCAACCAAGCAAAACCCTACAAGAATAAAAAGGAAAAGCAAGAAGAGAAAGACAGGGGAAAGAAGATAGCAGTCACAATCGAGTAAGATTCTCTTATCTTCACTCTTCTCCCAGTTGAAAGACAAAGGAAAATAACATGGCTTGATGAACAGCCGGTCACCACAAAATGACCTAGAAGTCCCCTGCCAACATGCCCAACCAACCACCCTAAAATACGTCATAATCGGGAAATATCACTAATCAAATAAACATAACAGTACGGTGTTCTGACACTAAGTTTATACTGAATCGTAAAGTCGCAAACCAAAGCGTTTTGATATCTTCTACAACAAACCAAACTAACAATACTCACTAAATGAGATACACGTGTTTACCCCACTTAACCCTAACCAAAATAAATGTACTTTGCTTTCATCGTATACTAATGAAAGTACCCAAAATATAAAAATTAACCAAAATTGCATCAGAAGAATATCCTTATTTCCTAGATTTAGATCAAAGTCGACATAAGTCGTCAGGTATCAGTCAACAACCTATTAATCAAAATCCTACGGACTACAGTCTTAGGTCACACCAAAAAATAATTATTTCTCGTAAAAGAGACCAACCAACAAACACAAATAAATGCCTAAACATAACAATCTTAATCAGATAATCCTATCACTAAATCAAACGTCATCGCTTAGGTGTCAATGTTAAATGCCATCACAACTCTAAGGCGATTATTTTTCCGACGCTTACTTCGTCGAATCGTACTCAAAGATATGTTTGTCACAATCGGTAATTCAAGTTCCAAGTCTATTTTGAAATCATCTCAGCTTCCGTTACGGAGTGCGCAAGTTTCAAATCTTTCGCATGCCAAATACCAACGTCATTTCCCACACTATCATGTAAACAATACGTCCAAGGTGAAACTACTTTTGCAATCACGTAAGGTCCCCTAAATTTTGGAGAAAGCTTAGCATTCAAATGTTTCGACGCATCCGACAAGACATAATTGCGTCGCCAAACCTTGTCCCTTTACTAAATTTCACAAAACGTCTACGTAAATTATATCGATTGGCTGTCTTACTATAGGCTTTTGTTAACCTTTTAAAACATGTTCCCTAATAGAATCGTAAAGTTTTAGATTAGAATCCAACGCAACAGGTTCAGAAATCTCATTGTCGTCAACAGAAGATTTTCCAAACTCAGTACCCAACAAAACATGTTCTTTACCAAACAGAGCAAAATAAGGTGTACAGCCAATTACTTCGTGTTTCGCTGTTCTAATTGCACAGCCGATTTTAGCCAAATTCCTATCCCAATGCCTATGATCATCTCTAACATAAGCCGCAATCATCGTCTTCAATACACGGTTAATCCGTTCAGCCGGATTCGCTTGTGGATGGTACCTAGCTGTAAAAAGAATAGTAGTTTTATATTCCTGACAGAGATTTGTAAATTCCTTACTTTTGAACTGAACTCCATTATCTGAAATTAAATATTGGGGTGTTCGAATACAAGAAAATTTGTTCTTCCATAATCCTAGACACAGCCGAAGCAGTAGCAGTTCTTAACGGAAAAACAAAGAGTATTTCGTAAAATAATCCGCCACCACTAAAATATAACTATTACCTTTAGATGAACGTGGTAATGGACCGACGATATCGCAACATAAAACCTGCCAGGGGTGTGTAGGTTTAGCCCTAGGAGCAAAATACCCTGGTGGAGCTTTCTGTTCCACTTTATGCTTAGCACATGTGACACAACGACGTATATAACGCATAACATCCGAACGAAGATTTGGCCAATAATAACGTTGTCTAATCCGAGCAATAGTCTTCGTTACCCCACAATGTCCCGCAACAGGAGGATCGTGAAATTGTTGTATAATCCGAGAACGTTGTTCCGATGGTACCACTATTTTCCAATCTTTAGTAGGATCTCTATCAACACCCGAAAAGGTCGAACGAACCCTTCTATATAATACCTCATCTTTTACTGACCACTCCAAAACTTATGAGGGAAAGATACTACTTTCGCCAAAACTTTATTATACCAAGAATCGTTTGTAGGTAATGAAATTCCTAAGACATTTTCCGAATCCGAGAAGTCCATAGCGTCTATTACTGGTACAGCGAGATAACATATCTGGAACCACATGGTCTTTTCCTTTCGGTGTACTATTTGGAAATCGTACTGTTGTAGCCGAATGGCCCAACGAGCTAATCTTCCCGACGGTTTTGTAATCTATTTAGCCACACTAAAGAATGGTGGTCCGTAATAACGGTAAAATGTGCACCTCGACATACATTCTGAATTTTTCTATAGCGAACAAGACACTAAGGCATTCTTTTTCTGATACACTATAATTTCTTTCGGCCTTATTTAGCGACCTACTAACATAACCTATCACTTTTCACCATCAGGATATTCTTGGCTTAAAACAGCACCCAAACCAAAATCAGAAGCATCTGTTGGATAACAAAAAGGACGTGCAAAGTCCGGACAAGTCAAAATTGGAGCCGATATCAGACGTTCCTTTAGTGAGTCAAATGACAATTGACATTCCGAGTCCCAATCAAATTTTACATTTTTCCGAGTAAGTCTCGTAAGTGGTGAAATGATAGAAGAAAAATTTGGTATAAAACCTACGGTACCAACTAGTCACACCCAAAATCGTCTTACTTCCGACACATTACTTGGTATAGGTATATTCAAAATTGCTGCAACTTTATCTGGGTCCACTAACAAAACCATTTTTATTCACGACATAGCCCAAATACTTCAGTTCTGGCAGACAAAAATGACATTTATCTTTATTCAAAGTAAGTCCTGCCCTAAATAAACGATCCAAAACTTTCTGCAAAACTGTTAAATGTTCATCATAGGTAGGTGTAGCAATGATGATGTCATCCAAATATGCAAAACAAAATGGTTCCAAATCCGCACCCAAAACATTATCGATCAAACGCTGAAACGTGGCTGGTGAATTGTGAAGTCCAAACGGCATTCGCGTAAATTGAAATAAACCTCGACGTGGCACCGTGAAAGCAGTTATAGCTTTAGATTCAGCAGATAAAGGGATCTGCCAATAAGCTGACCGAATATCCAACGACGTAAGATAACGGGCATCACGTAATCGATCCAATATAGCCGACATATGCGGTAAAGGATATGCATCATTTAAAGTAACCGGATTTACTTTCCTGAAATCTACACAGAAACGATAAGAACCGTCTTTTTCCTCACTAGCACGATTGGATTGGACCAAGGAGAAGTTGAAGGTTCCACAACACTTAAAGCTAACATATTGTCTAACTCCTTATCCACGATTTTCTGCAAAGCCAAAGAAAAAGGATAATAGCGTTGCTTTATTGGTTCCGCTGTGGTTCGTATACGGTGTTCAATAAAAGTAGTACAACCTAATCTCAAAGTTTGTTTATCAAAAGAGGTACGTATAACACTATCAAGTTTAGTTTGTTGTTCTTCGTCAAGTTCCGAAATAATTTTCACAAAAGTTGAATCTAAATTAATTTGTGTTGGAGAAAAGAAAGACCAATTACCGTCACGAAAATTCGATAAAATTTATTACTTTAATAAAAATCAATACCCAAAATTAGTGGATGAGAGACTTCGGGTACTATCAAAGTGTCCAAAACCTTGACGTTTCTTTGGCTGTTTTCTAGTTTTGGGCTGTGGAACTTTCTATATGTGACTTGGACGTAAAGAATTTGTAAAGGTCTAAGTAACTCGGTGTTATATTTTTGTTTTCAATTACAGTAAATGTCTAGTTCATTTTGTTTTAATGTCCTTTGCCGTAATTTTTTTATATTATGTTAGGTATAATATTATTAATAATCAAAACAATTTACTTACTCTCATCATAAAAAAAGCTTTTTCATATTTTTGTTAAGTAGTTATTCGATGTTTGTAGTTTTACAATATGACAGTCACTGTGAGTGACAAATGTCGTAAAAGCTGTTTTAGACCCTTCGTTCAGACTGTGCCCTCGCTTACACTCGGGCACAATGTACACTCCTCAGGGCGTTGCTACATAAATAACTATTACTAATTGGAGTTAGAGATGTCGCCAAAAAATGTATATGCAGCTTGGCAAAAAAGAGTATTTGATGGCCTCGCCTGTTTGTTTGCCTCGGCTAACGCCTCGGTCGCCAAAGAACTGTGGTTATTTTATTCTTAGTACATAAATATCTATAATTAATAAAAAGTCAAAAAATTGTTCATTAATAGTATTTTGTTACATTGTTTATTATAATCTTTTCTACGCATGATAAGTAGACAAAAAATTAAACCATCAAACAAATCATTCTGCAAATTGATTATGTAAAATTGGCACTAGTTCGTTAAACCATTTGGTAACTGTAGAAAAACGAAAACAGCATTTTAAGTATACTTCTTGACATTTAATATACAACACAAGTACTCCTAGAAACGTAAAATTTGTTTAATAAACGCCTTATAGGAACATAACTTATTCTAGCACCTGTAGTTTTTAACATATCGCATTTTTTGGTAATTTGTTCCCCACATTTCATTAACTTAAGTTATTTGAGACCTGAATTAAAATATAACGTAAAAATCCCCAAAGGTCAGAGGACAAATTGTCTAAAGATTTTCGTTAAAGCTAAACTTTACGACACTTTAATTATTCGAATTCGTAATCGATTTCTGCCGCTAAACGTTTACACATTTAAAAAATTAAATTAAATTAAAGTAGCAACGGTTTATATATTTTAACTAAAAAATCTCATTTTCAGTAATGACTTCTTATTAGTAAACATGAATCGCGTGAATACAAACACGCATATGACATTAGGTATCTATTTAAGCGTATAATTAATGCCTTGTTTTCAATAACATCATGTAATCTTTTTTTTTCAAATTTATCTATGGTTACTTTAAATGTCTGTTTTGTAAGATATAATGCCTTTGTTAATCTATATGGTTTTTTTTTAAATCAAAACATAATAAAAGCTACTATTTACGATGATTTTTTTTAATTAAATTTTGTTAAAATTATTAAATACAAATTAGTTTTTTTATTTTTATTTAATGGCACAAAGTACATGGTTAAAGTTGTAAATAGGTAAGTTATATTTAATAATCGGACAGGTATTACTTAGATACATACATATTATACCGCTTGTCCCATGTAAAAGTTGAGGTAGACATTTATTATGTTAAATTAAAAATAACGTATATATTTTTGGCACAATTAGAACACAATATAACAATATATCATGTTGAATAGATAAAATACAACAAATTAAAAGGATATAATCAGTATTGAAAACGTATTTTACTAAAAAATTAGTATAAAATTATATACTGTTAATTTGTCGCTTAGTAGTATTTTATGCTCTTTAGCCACGTTCGATTCAGATTGCAGTATTTTTTATTAAATTTATTATTGAAATTATAATACAATTTTTAAAGTGAATTTAACATTTTGGGAAAATAGATTAAACTCATTTTATAAAAATTATATTAATTATAACATTTAATGAAATAAGTTACTGCAACCGCAATTGAACCCGGAATTTTGACGTAAATCATTATAATTTTTACTGTTTTCCTGTAATTAAAATATGCTTTAAACACTTACATTACCACGTACTTAAAAATCTAATAAAATATGTTGTTATATTGTACTCCACCATAGCTAGCCAAAAAAAGATACGCATTAATTTTGAATTTAACGTAGAAAACGCCCATGTCAGGCTAGTAATTGTTAAGTATTTTTAATTGACTTTAAAAAGTGTATGTACATTCTTATAACTACTTGACAACTTACATTTACTTTAAGACAGTAAAGTAAATGTAGGTGGTTGAGAAATTAGCTCATGTAGGAAGACAAAAGATCATCATCATCATTCTTTAAAGAATAAAAATTGCGAAAGTTCGTTGGTGTATAAGGTATTATTTTATTTATCTTAGAGCACTAAAACAAACTTAAATTTACATAAGAACATAAATGGAATAGTCTTTGATGATGTCGCTCAACAAGTACGGCCATTAAATAGGAATTTTGTGTAGAAAGTTCAACCGAGATAATTAATTGTTTTAGTAGATTTTGCCTTATAAAACGATCTCAATAAACGCGAAGCAATAAAATTTTTTGTGTCGGTTTACCACAAGGGTGTAACCACAATTTGTTTTAAATTTTCTATCGTACACAGTTTACATAAAATAATGTATTGATAACGACAGTAAAAACATTTTGCTTACCTAAAAGGTAGTAAATGTTGGTATTGCAATAAACAAATTCTAGAATACGCATTAAACTATTATAATAATTATAATAAAATTATTTATTGGGTTAGTAAAACCTGTATTATATTTGTAGCAATTTAAATAATAAACACAGACTTATATATAAAAACATTTTAGTGTTCGTATAAATTAAGTTATAAATGATGATACAAAGTAGAATATTGCAAAGATGAAAATAGACCAAGCTAGTTTTTAATGATACCGCCCAATTAGAAAAACCTAAACTAGGTATCTTAAAAATCAGTTGTAACATCGCTGCCCAATTGACGATTATTAAATAAAGATTGATTGACTACAGAGGCAAAACAGAAATTATTTTTGTGCTTGGGATCGCTTCAGTCAGAGAAAATAATTCCAAGGTTCATATTATCTCAAGAAGTACAAAGTAAAATGTGAAATAAAAATATTAAATTCAGTCGGTATAATGTTGGAAGTAGTGTAGCCAATAATCTATGACAGCCATGGTCATCTATTATTTTATGGAGTTCAGCCTTTACAGGTGATGATTTCCTTAGAGCTTCGGTAAGTAAAATAATTACGGGAAGAATGGATAATAACCCTCTTTATAGAATTGGAAGCATTGGCACGAACTCAATACAATTGTCCATGTACTTTGATTGTTTGGTTAAAGTGCTCGTCGAAGCCTATTGACTTTCGATTTAAACGACCCTAAGTAGTGGTTTTGGCTTCACCCAAATTTTGGTACTTCGAATGTAAATTAAGCAGTTAGTTGAGTGATTTGTTGTACAAACTTGAAAAGTGCATTATAAAGTTTTGCGTTGAGAATTGAATCTTAAGTCAAAAGCTCCTCGTACGGAAACAACTTTATGAAAATCAGCAATCGGCGGTCAAAAAAAAGAGCAAATCGGGAATGGGATCTTGTAGATGCCGTTTCGCCGTCGGTGTTTCGGCATAAACCATTTTCACCGCCAGCCGTTTTGGCGACAGACTGTTTCCGTCGTCAGTGCAACGCGTCGATTTTTAAAATGTTAAACAAAAGAAAAATAATTCATTATGACACATATTTCTTGGTATTTGCTCTGTAAATGGATTATTCTGTTGAGCAAAAATGCTTTAAATAAACGCTTTAAATAAAAAGATATCCCATTAATGGTACAGCGTTGATTTTTAATTTTGGTAGTAAGTAGAATAAACATATGAACATAATATATCAACCAAACTTATAGTTTGGTTACTAGGATCGCTATTCTGTGCGTTGTCGAGGCCGTCGTCGTTGTCCGTTGCAGGGTTCCCATTGTGATTAATTAAATTTGACATGTGATTCTTATGTATTTTCTAACGCTGATTATGAATATACCTCTCAGTTTTTGATGTCTCGAACAGTTTTTAAGATATTCGACTTTAAAGTGCAAAATTTAAAAAAAAAATTTGTTGCGTGAATCATAGAAGATTGCCATTACTCATCAAATTATATTTTTTCAAATCCTCCATTTGTAACCCAAGTTACAAGACGGTCTTGTTTGTACCTTGGGACATACAGGTGACATAATAAAAATAAATTATTTACTAAGTTTATTTAGTATTATAGTATTGAAAAACATAAGTCTCTTTTCGTTACAACAGAAACTTATTAAATAATTGTTTATTGAACATTATAGTTACAAAATCAACTAAAAATAAAAGAAAATTGTCTTGCCTATCTGTGGCCCCTACTGGAATAAGACTAGGAATTTTTCCGAAAGAAAACTCATAACTTTGTTCAGATCTGTATACACATTTTTTCCAGAGAGTTGCTTAGGTTTCTTCCAAATAACGCACTTCCAAAATACCCAGTTCCAATGCAAAATCTCCAATATTTATATCATTGTCTTTCCTTAATTGTTATTCGATTTCTTCTGCAAAATCAACGTTTTGAAGCAAATCTCCACTCTAAAGGTAACAACATATCTTCATCTGACCTGCCTCTAGATTCCTCCTTTTCATCGAATACTTTGCGTTTTGTAGTTCGTTTTGACAACTGGGTAATTTTTTTTAAGCATTGCATTTTTAATTTCCTTCTTTTCCGGGGTATCTGTCAATATTCTGCATCTTTCAGGCTTTGAGCCGTTTCCTTTTTGTTGCCGTTTCATTGCTTTTGAATAAGGCCGTATTTGTTGAGGTAAAACATATGTTTTTCTAGTTTGTAGCGATCACATTACTAGATTGTGTACAGTTGACATACCGGTTTCGTTGACATTGTAAATTCGGACAGATGTAAAACCTTCTTTCCTGCACTTTCTTTAACTTGCTGAAAAACGTCGCGAAGTTGTGGCAATTAAAACTGGTAAATAGTGCTAAACTTGTAACTTGATGTTTACGCAATGAAAGGTCATTTATGTGACGACGCATAATTCGTAGTAAAAAATTCTTTCCTGCCATACCATCTCTATTCATAATGCAGGATAATTCTTTTACCATTCACTTGAGCGAAGTCAAGAGCTAAGTTTCTACATTGCTTTCTTGTTAGACTATAATTCATGAGTGAGGCTTCTTTCAAATATCAATTTAGTGCTTCTTCCTCTTCAGAGGAAAAAAGACTGTGTGTATCATTTTTTGCTGTATGATGAAACTCGTTATTTCTAGATGTGACGAGGTAATGTAGACTTTGAAATTTCATGTCCATTGCAGCTTGTCTAACAGACTGAATCTACTTTTTTTTACAACATTTTCTTTACTTTGAGGCATCTAAGCAAAATAAAATTCCTGCATTATTTCAAAATAATGAAAGATGCTACTGGTCACTAATGTCAATAAAATTAACAAAATATTAAGTCAAAAATATGCAGTCTTGTGCACATTTTGTTTATGTTTTGTACTCTGGGACATACAGGTCCTGCATCTTGAGACGTCCCAATGTGAAGAACTCTGTAATGTCCTAAGGTACATTGCAGGCAGCAAGAAAACTGATCCTCAACAAAAATTGTAGGTGGTATTATGTTTCAATTATATACTGCTAAAATTATGTAATCCGCAATAATTAGAAGATATTAAAAACGCTACTTACTCTAAATGCACGTGCTTCTACAATGTTATCAAAAATTTACTTTGACACGATAAAACTTGAATAAATACGTATAACTGCTTTTGAGGGCTCAGTGAAATTACAAACCTAAAGATCACGGTTCTCACCCTATGTATTTTTTTCGACGCTGATTAAAAAAATCACTAGCACTTTAGAATATCTCAACCAGTTTTCAAGATATTAAACCAAAACTTGCAGTATTTTGGCTGTAAGTTTGGTTATGAACCGTAGATTAGCGGCTCTTACTTTTTTTTATTTGAAAATGATTGTTTTTGATCGCATAGATTTTTTTAATTTGGAATTTACGGAAACTTTCAATCTCAGTATTACTTAAGTCTGACGCCAAAACGGCAGACGGTAAAACGGTGATGCCGGAATGCCGACGGCGAAACGGCGCTCCCAAATATCCTACGCCTAGTAGATCGGAGTCAGTTTTCCAGCAGTTGACTAACAATCATTCAACCGGCTATAGTAGAAAAGCTTTTACAGGGTCTTGGAAGAATTTTAAGATAATATTGCTTTTTTACAAGAGAATTTATTAAAATAGGGAAAAACATTAGTGCATTGCAAGTTGATATATAGAAAGGGAATGACGGACAATTATGTTCACTAATTGTAAAATGCCATCTATCTATCGAGAAAATTAAGTGGTCTTAATATTATGCGGTAAAATGTGCCGCCATAAAAGAAAATAAATATAGAGATGGAGAGTGTCCGGATAAGACTTTGTGGGGACTGTATCTGTAAAATGGTAAATTCTTGAGATTTGACGAAAAACCCTTATAAATTAAAAGGGCGAGAAAAATGTTTTTAAAATTGGTTTTGAAGTTCATGCTATTTCGGAAAATTGGACTATCAGCCATAACTTTGAAAACATCATTTGATAGTTGTGCGTTATGGCATGCCTTGGCCCTATGGAATTTTTTTATTATCCGTTTATCTGTCATAATATAGGAGTAGAAAGACATTTTTCGACATATACTTTGATATTCCTAAACCATTTAACATATTGTAATATTTTGGCTTCGTTTGAAAAGGCATATTATATTCTTTAGGAGAAATTTGGTATTGAACTGAGTACTTTGAAAAATATAAATTAAATAACATTATCTGAAGCGAATACTAATTTTTGTGATTTTTTGAAAAAATCTAAATAGAATGGTAATATTTTCTAGCAGGTTTTTAACCGTTATAAAATTTGCTAAATTTAAGTAAAAACGACATCGTGATGTCTCCACTCGTTCTCGATTTAGAAAGAAATCGAATCAAGTTACCTTAGCCCGAAAAAGGAATCACTCGTTTTGGGAAGATTCGTTGTCCAACCGTCAACAAGTTAACATGTGCGTGTACCAAGATTGTGCGGAGAAAATTAAATTTTTTGAGGTTGAAGTTAGATAAATGGTAATTAATTCTGTTTCGCTAGACGCAGTTTACGTATGTTTAGTTCGTTACAATTAGCTCAATACATCAGGTATTTATTCTACCGTTTTAATTAAATAAACAAATTTAAGAACTTTGTGCCGAAATTAAATAAAAGGCTTTGAACCCAAAATAAATTTGTAGACATTGTGTAAATTAGGGATTACGTGGTCAATAAGATTTTTATTTGTAGATTATTTTGTCTGTCGCTATTACCATTGTTTAGATTATAGAATAATTTTTCTTTTATTATGTAGATGTTTCAAATGTGTTAATTTTTCGTTATCAAAAGGCCTTTCAATAGTGTGTGCGTTTCAAGCAATACGTAACTGAACGAAGCATACTTGA